>JABASC010004353.1:0-12036 GCA_019776185.1 Plutomurus gul | reverse complement strand
TTTTTACTGATTTTTAGTTACACGTGTGAACCATATTCCTTAAATGTGATAACATTTAAATTTATCAATAAATTCGATATAATCATTATAATAATTGTTATAATACAACCAAACTGGCATCTATTAAAAAGAATTTTGTCAAAAATGCGCTTGCTGTTTTAGCTAAAGAATTAAAAAGTACCAGTCAATTTTCTGTTCAAGTATTTTTGTTTAACTGAAATGTGATATATATGTATATTTAGATATAGTTGTGCTGAATAAAGGTTTTTGTTAATATCATTGATCATCCCCTTGCTTATTTTCAAAACCCGTAAACTCGATTTTTCAAAATGGTCAACATATGCAGATACGAATTGTTTGAAAGCTCTTCATTTTTCGGAAGTTGAGAAGAAGAATTATTCAGTCAGAGTTTTTGAATTAGAGAGAGACAATTAAGTGCATCTCTGATGTTGTGCTTTTGCTCCAAATTGTTCAAGAAAAAGTGAAAATTGTCAATATTTTGCACAACTTAACTTTTTCCAATAAATTATCATATTAACCATGATAGGGCTAATTCTATGCCAAAATGTATCCGTGTAAATTACATAGACGCATTCGACATCATGATGGAAGTGGATGAGAAATAATTAAAATGTAGCAGATGTGTGATAATGTAGGTTGCAATAATTTATTATGATGGTAGAACAAAAATTAGGAGGCTTGTAGTCACAAGGATCATATACCAAGAAGAAAAGAGATATTAAAGAGTGTCGCACAATTTATTTTTATCTCTTATACTACGTTAGGCTAATTTAAGCTAAATTTGAATCAATGACATTTCCCATGGATCATTCCTAAACTACGAGAATTTATTTATTTATTTATTACATTATTAAATTTATATTATAAGTATCTAGATAATTTTTATATCGATTGCACAAGAAAACAGAAAACGTGTAAATTCTATTTTCTCATATTTCTAGATTACATCTTTCGTAACAATAATGTTGTAGGTATTATTAAAGTGTTTGTATCATAAATCATGATCTGATGAAGTTCCAGTCTTTCGCGTTGCCCAAAAGTAAATCTGAATACTTTAAAGAAATGCACTTTTAGACAATCTTTTGTACGTGAAGGTTGAGTGTGAATAAATAATAATAACGATGTTATTAGTATTTATTTGTGCTAAAGCAAAAATAACTTGTGGTCACTGTATTTATAAATTACATTGATCATCCAACTAAAATACAAGACATTTAGTACAACTCCTATCTATGTAATTATCCATTTGTATAAATATGTACGAGTTAATATATTTTATGGAAAGAAAACAAACCCGCTACCCCCTAAAAAGAAAGGAAAACGCAAAAATGTATAAGTAAACCGACTCTTAAAATTATCGATGAAAAGTTTCGCCATTTTATAACCATTTAGACTCTTCTTGCCCGGACCAACACCACATCGTAGTTCACTTCGATGGCCTGTGGGGCATCACACCTGGGAACGTGATGCAGAAAAGGAATGAAGCTATTGCGAAAGTCTTCCTTGTATTCCGACTGCAGGTCTACAGGAATTCGGTGAATGAACGGATTTGCCGCCATCGCCGCGTCTGTCAATAAATTTAGCAATTGTCAATCAAAAACACATTATCCAGTCTCCGAAGGTCACTTTAAAATTCTTACGAGACCTAACAAATTTATTTGTGTACAGATATTGCAAAATTCTATTATTGTCATTGAAATCTGATTTCAGAATCAAATGGAGTTATCTGCTGGAGATCTTCTGAGCTTCAAATTTACATGAGAGAAGGAAGCACTTCCCTACGATTTCAATGGAGTTAAGTTTGTTGACTTTTAGTACAAGTGTATTTATTAACTTCAACATTGCATGCACGAATCTATAGTTTGAACTTGTAGTAGATCAGGATGCATTGGCGATGTACAGCATATGGCTTGTATAGTGTATGCGCATACCTACCAATCATATCGTCAAGGCATTCAAAAGCAAATTTGCGAGTGCAGTTTGTGGATTCCATGACCTCATATCCAATTGATGACATCATCTCAAACATATCTTTGGCAGGGTCGATGCTAAAGTATGATTTCGGGATGAAATTTTTCACATCCTGTAAAAATTGAAAACCATGAAAGAAACGATTAACCACTTAATTACAAAGGTTCCTATCAGCATGGAATTGCTTTCAATTATTTCATCCAGGCAGTGGACAAAATGGATGAAATGTATGCATGACAGTAATTTAGCGTCTAAAAACTATGCCTCTGCACCAAATAGGCAGGATAAAAGCAATTTTTGCCCATTTTGTCCACTAAAGCCATCTATCAGTGGATACTTCGAAGCCTTGCTAATTACTGAACCCGTGAGTGCTACCACACTACACGCTGTTGCAAATCATTATGGCATAATAAAATTCCAGTACTCATGACCATAGCGAAAGAAATGATCATGAAAAATGTTGTTGTTTTCTCTTACAAATATTTACTACCACTTAAAGCATTGCTACATGTTACGACGCGAGTGTATTTGTAATTGTATAAATTGTTTGAATATTTATTTGAGTGTACCTACAGCGCATACTACAACTAAATACTTACATACAAATGAAAGAGTTAAAAAGTTGATTACCGAAAGATATGAAGCCCAAGTTGGATTTCTGCTCATGGAGTCGTAGACGGAGAACACGGCCGCATTGGCGATAAAGTACAGAGAGATTTCGCCGTTGTTCTTGAGAAGAGAGTACAAGTGGTTCAGTGCTTTCCTGTGTGTAATCGTAATCAGAACATAATGATAGGGAACACGTCCTGATGAAAAATTCTGCAAAGTACTTTTTACTATCTAGCCATACATCTCTTCCAAATATCCATCCTTCCACACGTGCATAAATAAAATGGGTAAAATGAAATGAGACCGGTCACAGTCAAGACTGCTGACTGACAATGAGCGAGAGCGAGAGCCAGCGCTCGTCTATTGTCTTACCGTGTAGTATAGTATAATCGTATAAAGGACTGGACAGGCCTGACTGGTCCTGGCTCACTTGCCTTATTCCATCCATATCATAAGATAATAAGTAGCTTCTAATTTTTACCCAGAGCACACACACACACAGAAAATTATCTAATCCTCTCCACCGTCTACAACATGAAACAACTTTGTACAAGGATACTTACAAGCACCACTACAACAGAATGCTTACTAATCTACTACACGATTACTATTAGTACTTACTACAACAGCATCAGATACATGCTCAATGGTTGCAGTAACTGACTCGAATGACTCTCGTCTACCTACACCAGCATAACATAATAGTAACCATAGTCATTGTTCCACGAAAAGTCATCGACAACCACCTACTTACATTATCGTAGTAAATAGTTCGTCTGTTTGACTCGACGCGTTCACTCTTCAAGAGAAAATACAAATTGAGAGAGCAATAACATAACAACCTCTTGTATCTTCTACATGATCTAATAAGTACATATTATATGCAAATGTGGCGAGAAAGACTCGGAATCAAAAGGGTTTCCATTTCACAGGAACAAACAACCCGCCGTTCAAATTAATTCAGCTTTGCAGCAAACGTTTTATTTTTACATAGAAACTTGACGTGTGACGAGTGGGGAGAAGAAACAGAAATATTCCTATTCAATGCAATGTGTGCTAAATAAATATAAAAAATTAAAGTATTTACGGGAAGGAATAATAAAAAAAATTGGGAAAAATTAAATGTTGTCAAAAGTTTCGTGAAAATAACTTATTTAAATGAACTGATTGGGAACCCTGGTCAATGTACACGGTTAAAGTGTTATGCAAGGGTGCTGTGTAAAAGAAAGCCCTTACGCACAACCAGTGTAAGTGCAACAGCAGTGTAGTATTTAGAGTTGGTGTGGTGGTGTGCAAGCAGCAGGACAGGAGAGAAAAAGTAGGGTCAAGAAAAAGAAAGATCTACACATGAATACATACATAACATTTATTACTTTACATAGATAATAACTATTAAATTAAACTAACGTGCATCAACGTCAAAACTATTCAGAGCTCACAAATCAAGTCGGGAGCCACAGAGCTCGTACTTTTTGCTCTCATAAATCACACAATTAGCGCTCACTTTCATACCGGATTTTCACACTGTAATCAGATGATTATTTTTAATTCCTCCATGAACAGGATCTTTTCTCGCGATGTGAATGTGATTTGATTCAAGAATTAAATTATAGTTCACCCAGCAATACCACCACCACCACCACCACCACCACCACCTTACATTCTGTCCACACTATCTCCTATGTATCTCTCCATTTTATAAACTTCACTCCGTCCCTACACAATTCGTCAGCCCGCAACAATTCTACAGCTTCGTTTTCCAATGCACAGCAGTGCCAGTACTTTCTATAGCTTTTTAGTCACTTCAAATGTACATATATGCTTTTACATACACACACACAGACTTTCCTTATCATTTCCTTCGTCTCATGCATATAGCTACCTACCTACTGTACTTAATTATCCAAAACTCTGCTGCTGCTATGCATCCCTTCCAGTGCTGGAGGAGCATCCCTAATATCATCCCTGTTACCTATTATTACCTCTCATTTATTTCTTTTTACTTTTCCACTGCTCTGCTTCTTTGACTGACTGAGTGAGTATAGTGGCTACATTGTAACATATAGTGCCAACTGTATATACATACATAATAATACTGTCCATGATTTGCTGATTGCAATGGGAAACTAGATGTCTACTATTGTGCACTGTAATGTAAAGAGTTGCACAGAAACTTACAATTAGATTCTAATTTCTCTCTCCGTGTGTTGTCGCTGGTGGTGGGTGGGGGCGGGGGGTAGAAACTGATGAAGGCAGCCGAGCACAGAACTGACTGGACTGAAATGAACTGATTATTCTGCACGAACGATGAGTGAGTGTGGAGCTGCATTTCAGCTGGACGAGCTCATTTCGCATGCAAAGGCGCTCCTGGTCCGGCCTGGCACTGCAACTGTCAACTGTATCGCCTACTTTCAACTGGTCTCGCTCCTTGAACAAACTATTTTCTTATCTAACAGCTTTGACTAAACACAATTACCAATTAGGACAACCATAGTATTGCTATTTTAATGCTATGTATTCCTGTGCTGGTGCACAGAAATAAGTACATAATACAAATGTATTAGTTAGTTCTATGTTTATGCTAACTATCGACTTTACAGTAAGTCACTTGAATTGCATAGCTCCATTTTTTACTGTTACAAATGATTTCCGTTTTCCTTCAACATTCCAAACAATTATTCTGCAAATCCCTATCTTCCTGTATTATCACTGTAGAAAGTATTTGCATAATTGCGTGAGAATTGCAAAAATGCTAATTCTAGGGCAATAAAAGGAATGTCACTTGTTCTTCGTATAATAATAAATAAAAAAGGAGCAAAGAAACTAAAGTGAATGCGCCTTTACTTTATGTGTATGCTGGTGGTGCTAAAGAAATGTGTTTTGCATCAGGTCAGGCTAATATGAAAGGTACTTACGTCAAACGACCAAATGTATTGGGTTATTACGAAGAAGGTTGCACTCTCTTTTATCATTTTCTCCTAATGAAACATAAATTACAACCGAACGTTGATCCATTCATACGTATGCAGTATGATATCCACGGCTAATGAATAAATCACAATAATTGACAATGGCTGCGTTACTATAAAATCTTCAGCCTCAACCCTCAACATCCAAAAGCAATTGCTTTTAATTGTCTACAGAAACAGTTC
The DNA here is from genome assembly GCA_019776185.1 of Plutomurus gul. Taxonomy (NCBI): domain Eukaryota; kingdom Metazoa; phylum Arthropoda; class Collembola; order Entomobryomorpha; family Tomoceridae; genus Plutomurus; species Plutomurus gul. Next base: position 6,283 of record JABASC010004353.1, on the reverse strand, counting down.
AACAGTTTGACATGTTATCATGAGCAGTGCAACAGATTGTATTACCCACACCATTTCACGTGCAGAATGAAACAGCCGACTTACGGTCTATGTGTCTATGTGTGTGTGTGTGAAAGAGACAGGGAGGCATCCAGCATCAGACAATGCATGCAGTAGCTATAAAATACCAAACGACTTAACTACACTACTTGCTATACCGTGTGCACCGTTGATACACAGGCAAAAAGAATTATTGCAATTAGTTTCACAGATAGCTACCTAGAGCATCAGAAGAAGAAGCAAATTGCATTTTTATTTGGTTGTTGTTGTGCCTGGTCGTACTCTCATCCACACACACACACACACACACACACACATACTGATGCCTACATACATTGCATCCATACAAATAAAGTTTATTTTCCTGAACACATAATTCTTGTTCTGTCTCTGTGCTTGCCAAACTGTGGATAAAACTTTCTGCTCCTCTCTCCCTTTGTCTCAAGTGCACAGTTCTGCAAGCTTAACTGTAGGTTAAATGGAGTGGTGCTTGTTGCACACGTAGAACACATTCATTATGAATAGCCATTGCTCACGGCTCTTTCATGAGTTTTGCTTGACGTTAGATGTTGACGCTGGCCAAAACATCATCATCAGCATCATCCTCATACAAATCTATATTATCCGCATTCATGCCCTTTGAATTCCATTAAGAGCACCACGCAAGCCTCCTTATCAATAAGACGAACCTGTAGTTGGTGGTAAGTAAGGTCTTAAATCTGTAAATGTGTTCGAGAGTACCGTATCCGCCATTCGTGTAGCCACTCTTTCGCTATATTTTATAATGTAATGCGTATAAGAATCGATATGAGTACACCAGCCGTCCAGATAATAATAATTCGAAATGGTCAGCTAAATATTTACTTTCAATCTGCTGCCAACTGCTGCTTTACTCCCTTAGAGTATATTATGTACGTGTACATGGTCAGTTGTAATCTAATAGCCCCCTCTGTCTGTATTCTCGTCTGTGTACATACAGAACGCATTCATGGATTTACAATATAATTCATGTTCAGAACATAAGGATGGTCTGTAGCGAAGCACTTCTGAATTTTCATTGTCTCAAGCCATTAACCTAACAATAAAAGCCATTGGTGCACTACTACAAAACACTACTTCTAGAAAGCACCGACGAAATATGTTCTGAAAAACTACTGCTGCTCCCATCTCTCTCTCTCTCTCTCTGTTTGTGTTCGTTTACATAAGAGCTATGTTAATTTGTTCACACGTTGGTGAGCAGGTGAAACACTTTCGAGCAACTACAAAACATTTATGTTTGCCTCAGTGCTCGTTCCTCATCTGCTATTTTACTATTTATGTCATGTTGTAACTTTAGCTCATGTCATTCTTATTACTATTCCATGTCGGATTTCTGGGAGTGATAAGAATGTGGTTCTCTACTCATGATCTATTCTATTCTCGTTTCTCTGCTGCTGTTCTTCCACACAAGCGATCGCTGTGTTGCTAAACAGAAACCAGTGGTAATCGTTCAGAATTTTTAGCAACCTATTATGTGTTTACAGTAATTCTCAGATGATCTTGATTTTTTTTATTGCAGTGTGATATTCAAAGCTACTAATGTATTATGTATAAATGTAATGCATAATACTTTCACTTTCCTTGAATGGAAGTAAATTAAGTAAATAGAATGCAGAAAATGTGGGGAAAGAAGAATTTTAAAAGTCTTCTGCAAATGTATGGCTAACCTTTGGTCTAGAATCCAATGAAGAACATGGAGTGAGAAAATTTTGTCGAATTTGCATGGAAATTCACAATCGTCCTTCATGACATCAGCCACCATGTAAGTGATGTCAGGGTGTGTGTACTTGACGGAGGCGAAATCAATCATTTTCTTGGATACGTCAATGGCGTATACTCTGGGTGTTTGGCGATGGACGAAATTATTGAGAGCTGGCAGAATGACGTTTTTTGTGTTGAAGCCGGAACCACAGCCAAAATCCAAAATCGTGTCCGCTCTCCGCCAGTTCATTTTCGAGACCATGTAGGGCACCAGTTCGCCAGCGTCCCTACGTTGGAACTCACTGTATGCGTCGTACATGTCAGGATCGTACATTTTCGATTGGTACTCGAATCTCTGAATCTCTGAGCAAAGCTCAAACAAGGGAAACTGTTTTTATCGTCAGAAACTTGCTCCTAAAATATTTATAATTAATTACAAGTGAGTGAGAGAATGTCAAGAAGAAGAAGGGCTAACGGTGTTGTTGTTCCTTCCTTTCTGAATTATGAACTTAACTCTGTGTTCATGAATGAGCGAGTATTTATAGAAAAGAAAGAGATGGAGCCAGAGTTCAGAGGTCACAGAATGCCACTTTTGCTCCCATTCATAAGGAAATTTCTCAAACTTTGAATGACAGTCCAATTGAGATTTTATTTTTAAATCTTAGAGATGGAGCCAGAGTTCAGAGGTCACAGAATGCCACTTTTGCTCCCATTCATAAGGAAATTTCTCAAACTTTGAATGACAGTCCAATTGAGATTTTATTTTTAAACCAAGCTATTCTTTTAGTTACAGCCAATTTTATCAAGATTACATCAAAGAAACAGAAAAACTTACACAAAACACAGAAATCACGATAAATTTCTTCGCTTCAAACTTGACAACACGAAAGTAGGTACGAAAAAATCTCTACCAATATACTATAACCATGGAATCACTTTATATAATTTTGTGGTATCAGCTTACAAAGGTTAGGGAACGTACACATAATAAGACGTCTGCAGGTGAGTGGGGGAGGTGGTAATGTGACTATTTCAGACGAGGGGGATTTTATCAGAGGGGTGATGTCCTAATACAAATTTTTGACCACATAACCCACTAATCACATGCAAAATGCTACTTTAACTATTTAATAGGGCAAGGTTAAAATGCTACTTATATACTTGTGCCAGAAATTGAAGTGAACGATAAATGAATAAAAATATTTTTGGTAATGGCTGTACCAGAAAAATAAAATAAGTTAATTGAGTTATGAAAGTGAGTTGTGAAACAGTGTATTACCTTATATGAAGCTTCAGACTGTATTACCTTGTGAATACTATTTTGAGAATCATTTAGCTAAGTAGGAAAAATAAACATGAATAAACAGTCTTAACTGGAAATAAGATATGGTCGTAAGTAGTCTGTACGTACTCTAGCTGTGTTATTGTAACTAGAACATAAAAAACAGGATGAGGTTAATAATTAGGCGCAATTCGTGTCTAATTGCGTCATGCGTTCGTCTGTGATTTCGAACGATTGAGGATTTAGGACAGGTTCAAAAATCCCCTATAATTGCAGACGTCATATGTGTAAGGTTCCTTGGGGAAAAGCACCCGTTGTCTCGTCTCATCTATAGCAAAAGACTAAAAATAGCGCATAAAATATCACTGATAGTTAAGCAAGTAGTAGTACAGTTCAACATAACTTATGTTACATAATGGAATCTACATAATATTATAATAATACATTGTAGTAGCGTGGACCGTGATTTCATTTCTCGCGTCATCCTCAAATACTCCTCGTATAATAGCAATCTTCTGTATGATGGTGTATTACTTCACTTAGCAGATGAGATAATATTTTCACTTTTTAAAATTATATTGTCTAGATACAATAATATTTTGACTGCTTCTTATTAACATTTGTCTCAGCACGTAGTATTTATTTAGACAAGAATTGTGCGTGACTTTCAGAAACAAACTTTAAATAGCATTCTTTTACATGACGTAATTAAAATATGTACACAAACTATATACTCATTTTCGAAGCATGTTACAGAATTCAGTAATTATTCTGAAATATATGTAAATAACCTATTGATTAAATTTGGAAACAATTTCCAAGTTAAAAATATATGGAACAGGTATTTTTAGATTGATGAAGACGTATTATTTTTGGTACAATAATTGAATAGATAATTTATTGGTGTTTATTTCTGCACAGAGATTAGAGATACAGACTGTTGATAGTTCCCTACCCTGTTAATAATTTCTGAACGTAATACACAATGCATATAATCTTCTATGTATATCTAATTGGCTCCATGTTTACGTAATCATTTTTTTTACTACGTGACAAGTATTTACAATAAATCATTGTGTTGTTGTCTGCGTACGTCGGAAGATTTGCCTGGACAATGTTATCAGCAGTATTGTCATTTAATTATATTCAAGAAGTTGGGGATAAATGCCATGAAGTAGCTTGTTCATTGTCAAACTCTGCATAAATAGAAACAGTGGTGCCATACAGACTTCTATATTTGGTGAAAATAATAATAGGATGAAAAAACAAGTCAAAAATATTTCTCGTAAAGACTGTCGATGCTAAATTTAGCACAAGAAATGTATTTCTCAGCAGCGCCTACTTTTTTCTGTGCTACCTGACCTGACTACCTCCGACTGAATCTGCCTTCTATGAAAATTGCTACATGTGACTCAGTCAGCAGTATCAGATACTACTTTTTGTCTTTGTGGGTTTAGCGCCAGTATTGGCAACCAAAATAAATTGCCTACTCTTTAAGGAAAACAAGTTGATCGCTAAAAGCGATATTATTTTTAACTCCATCACAAAGTGCAAACAACGTCAACTAAACAAACACTCAAAGAGAAAACATTCGTTCTCGCATTGAGGATTATCTGTTTCATGATATTTGTCTCGGAATAATTCTCACATGCAAAAAATAGCACAGTGAGTGCAACATAACCATAAATCATTAAACGATGGCAGTCTAAACACTAATTATCATTATAATTAGAGCATCGTTATAGGAATTAACAAAGTATGTAGTACCTACACAGACACATTGCGATTAAATTCAAGGATTAGGGAAACCCATATTTAATATTCAATTTTCACAGAATTAAATATTTCACTGACTTGCTCCTCTTGTACAATTTCCCATAATTTTCCTCATAAATATTCAAGAAAAAATCTAAAGTCTGCACACAATAATATGCAGAAAGAATTGACAGGAAGCAAAAAACTTGATCATAAAAATGCAGGTCTGTTTCAGAGTAATCAAGTTATGACTTTAATTGTACGTTGCATTCGGTTTTTGCAACAGACAGAACAGCAAAGCAGCATATACTGCAAATTAGTTTCTGTCTACACACTGGTTGCCATTCAAATCTACCAGATACTACGATGGCACACGTACACTACAAAAGTAGGAACTAGTGCAACAACTATTATTTCTCGCATTGCTAAATTTGTTTAGAATAAATATAATGTTGTGCAGGAATTTATAAGCAGTTAATTAAACGAACTTAATTGTTATTTCAAAATAATGATGATTTGATTTTATATTGATAATTTCTTATTCTAATTAGCATACATTTGTGTACAACAACTACGAAAAAGTTCACATTCTGCTGCATAAGAAATTAGCAGTGAGCATTTGCATTTGAAGCAGGCGGAAAAAAATGTTGCGAACATATTATTAACTCAACAAGGGTGATCAAGATAATTCGAATCTCTCAGGAATAAACAGAGAAAGAGCAATAATATAAGAAATAATAATTGTAAGTGAGAAATGCAAAAGTTTGAGCCCAATTTTCCAACACAATAACCTCATGAGAAAATAAACATGAACCTGAACTCCCACGTCTATTCCTCGATTGTTAATCACTGCGTGCAAGATTGGCTAACTGACTGAGTGCACAATACTGTGTGCTACGAGTAACTTCAGTCGAAGCAAATTATTAACATGGCTTGTCGGAACAAGTTAATTACGACAAATACTTTTGTTCGTCACTTTATACGTAATTTAGCTGACTTCATAACACAGCACCCTTCTTCAATATTATTTCATATACATACACTACTTATGTATATCTAAACTACAATGCTCTCTCGTCGCACGCTAAATATTCCAGAATTTACATTTAGAAGTGCGCATAATTATATTATTATTATTTTACGCTCTTGTACCTACTGCTACACGACACACACTACCATAATACAGGTTCATGAATACTATTCAATACTTATTGCACACACGGAGCAACTTCACGTACGCATTTTATTTTCCTCGCGGGGCGTGTACACAGACACCAGTACATGCATAGGTTTTACCCGTTGGCAATCTGTGACGATTTTCCATGCTTTAAATAACTGTGCTTTGCTGATCATGTATTTATTTATTATGTGTTAAGCATAAATTAATATACTTGACGCACAATTGTACGCCTACCTACTCTTCTATTACATTTAATATCTAGTAGTTGCAGTTGTAATCTCCAGTAT
>JABASC010004352.1:0-12036 GCA_019776185.1 Plutomurus gul | reverse complement strand
CCTATCCAATCTTAAGTGAAATGTAGATGATAAAAGATGTAAATGACAATTTATGCTGCATATCAAGTTCAGCTTCCTCCCTACATTAATACATACATAAGAGTACGTACTACAATGCATACAAGAAGAGCCTCTACTTTTCTTTATACATTCTTATGTGTACATACGATTTTGTTTCACAGACTGTTTCCATACTCGACGATCAGACAAAAAGAAAAAAAGGGGGGCTAATCTTCTCACATCACACAAAGATATATCGACATCAAGAACCACAGACCTCGGCGTCACTCTTTAAGACAGAATACAAATAAGTAGTTAGCAAAAAGGTTAAAAAACAGGTATCAGCCAATCTGTTCGTTCCAACTACAACTTTATAAAGCGACAAATGCAGATTAATATTCTTTACTTTGGGGAATTCCAAATACATATTAAATTACTTGTTTCTTTTAGCTGTCCAACTGTCACGCTGGACCAGTTGTCTCTGCATCATTTAAACCCATGCAACGATTGTCGTGCTTAATTAAGTATTTGTCTAGAACGTTTTAGTATATGTAGGTATCGATATTTAGCATTTTACTTTGGTCTATAGTTTGCTGTTCAGTAAATGACTTGTACAAGTAAAATGCGTTTTAATGTGCAAAGAAAGGAGGAAAGAAAGCGTAACAGTGCAATGTCGTTTCTGTGAAAGGTTTTAGTGGCATGTGAACGAGAAAAGCAACTACAAATAATACTTACAGATCTATACACTATCTACATTACGACGAATGCTACTAATATAGCATAGTACATGGTATCAAGATGTACAAGAATCCTTTGAGTAGGTAGCTGCTACGATAAAAAGACATAAGAACAAGCTGCACTGCTTCAGGAGATTTTTTCTAACCTAAGTATGTAACAAGAAAGAGCACTTTTCAATGAAAGAGATGCTTTTCGTGATGTGGGTGGAACAAAATCCAGAAGCTCAGCTCAAGATGTAGTAGCCAGTGTTAAAGCAGCAGAGAGACTGTCAGATAAATGCAGCCAGTAATCCCAACAGTATATAATTCAATTCCAATGTACGCGTTTCAATAGTGCTCGTAATTGCGTTCACCTAATGTACATAATGCACCTCAGTTTCTAAGTAGTAAGTAGTATCCGTGTGAGTGTCTGAGAAAATAGCTCAGATGAGGAGTAGTAGTTCGACTACTAAATAGTGAAGAGCGAAGCCAAGAAATCCGTTTGAATGACACATGGTAAAAGTCAGAGTGTTCTATTCACATGCTGTCTGACAGGAGGGTTAAGAGGGCATAATTACATGAGCAGATCCTATAATATCTGTTTATCGATAAAGTGTTTAATACATAATGCACTTTTCTCGCTGAGAAACAGTTCCCTCCTCCTTGGAGCTCTCTGCCGGCTAGTACATACGGGAACGCTCATCTGCAGAATAGAGCTGTTGGGATAGGAGGAGTGGACCTAAGTGCAATATATTAACAGAATACTACACTGAGGGCCCCAGCGTGTTGACTATGATGTATGAAATAATCTTATAATTTCTATTTGTTAGATTTTTTTCTCTGGGTACGCAATAAAACATTGAATTTGAATTGAAGCAATAAAGACAATGGCCACAATGAGGGGAACTTGCTATGTGTGTGCAAACTGTGAAACTGGGGTGGACTTGACTATTACCATTATCTCTGTTGCACACAAACAGAAGTAGTCTTCGCTTCGGTTTAGTTTACTACAATTCTATTCTACTTTCAGTTTATTATGTGTGTGTATGCATGTGTGAGCAGGAGAATCCAACAAAGAAATTCTGGTATGTATATAAATCTCAAAATTACGTGTCACGCCATCATTTACGCAGATAAATCAAGTCAAGTGTAACAGTTCAAACTCCTTCGGTGTCAATATTTTTAAGTTTGCCCATTGTAATTGCATGTAAGTATGTATTATAATGTGCTCTCCATTCCCCAACAGTAAGTACACACCACTTTATACTTTTTCTTCCCTTGTTACTCTTATTATTACTTATTTCTTCTTACTTCCACCCACTCAAATACAAATTCTATCAATTTCACTCAAACCTATTACAGCAATATTTACAATTTTTAGTTCAAAGGGAAACAAATCAATCGGTACTGTATTCACACTTCACAGACCCTCGCATGTTAGGGGGCACATTATTGTTTGTGCCTTCTCTCCCTCACTACGTTGGTGCGGCATAAATACAGACACTCAGAAAATAAATTGAATTGTTGGTGTTAGTCTATGAAAGTCTGGTGCAAATTTGCTAATTGTATCAAGCCTAATGTTGCGATTGGCGATACTTGCTTTATAATTCAACCGTGACTTTGGTAATTTTAAGTTCAGCATCATTTACATCACGATGATTATTGAAATCAAAATTGAAGAGAATCGAGTGGTGCATATTACGTAAAGTATGCATGTAGATTAGGAAACATTGAGCCAGTACTTTTGGTAACTTTAAGTTCAGCATCATTTACATCACGATGATTATTGAAATCAAAATTGAAGAGAATCGAGTGGTGCATATTACGTAAAGTATGCATGTAGATTAGGAAACATTGAGCCAGTACAATAGACAATATCAATACATCGAGTCGGAAATCAGCATTGTGAATTCTCATTCAGGCACAACAAAGAAAAGCCACGCAAAAGTCTGAGTAAGTGAAGCGTCTACTAAATACTTACTAAAGGAGATGCCATATTTTCCTAGCACTTTAGTATCTCTTGAAATGCATTGGTTAGGTACCTTTGCACTTCAAGATACGTATGGGTACATCCATATACTGTAATGTAATCTTTGCATATATACATAGATCTGCGATGGAAGCAAAAGAAAGCCAAGTGAAGCGACCAAACCAGCTACAGCAAGGCTTCACCTAGTACTAGCTCCTCTTTTACAATTCTTCGCTCATTTGAATACAAATTTTGGTAAAAAGTTGCTGGTGTGTCTCTAGTGGAACGATGGTGTAATGCATTCAGATAGAGAAGATGATTGATTCGATTATAATGATGGCATTGGCGGTGGACTGCTATCTATTAATTCAGAGCAGACGAAAAACCGGCGCCATGACCAAAAGAAAATTTATAGAATACCACATTTTCCCTGAACTGAATACGGACAAAAGTCACTTGTGCATAAAATGAATCCTGTTCTATCTGAATGTTATATAGATAGGTATTGCGAATATACTCGTACTAATGTACATGCATAATACATGTGTTGAAGACAACACGTACAGGTTACGACGCGTACACACTCCTTTCATCTTTCTATTTAATAAATCTTGCAGTCAAGTCCCAGTTTATCATCATCCTTATAACTTTATTTCCAACTATCTAGTATTACTAGTATATCAAAGCACGAATGTTTACTACACAATCGAAAACTGTGGTACATACGTATAATCATGTTCAAAATAATTGTAACAGTCAAATTAAATGCCTATGTGATAGTCTGCCACAGATTTCCTCGTATTCTCGTCGGTGGCCAACACATGTAATTGGGCTAGTGAGATAATCGCTAGCAACAGCAAGCAAAAGTTGATTTCAGCGTTGGTGTCTACCCCGCTATGCACAACAACGAGTGGAGCAGATATACTTTGCTGTTATATGAACTAGGTACACACATTCAGAAAATGTATTGCATTTGTACATCGTGTTGAATCTATTTAGTCAACTATGGTCCTACTACATATAACTAAAGAGTTTTTTTGATTAAAAAAACCGAGTACTGTGTGCGGGAACTTTTTGCTCTGAAATAACTAAAGGAAGATAAGCTTTACCACTCAGCAGGTTACTGTTTTTTCGCCCATACTGCAGTCCGGACCACTACAAACGTTCGCATACCTCCATGTATGACCAAACAACATTTTGTTTCTATATCCATCATCTGAACTAAAAACTAGTCTCTAAACAATTTTTTGCCTTAGCAGTACATAAGTGCGTAATCTTATATAATACATACACATACTATATCCTGTAAACAACACCTTTCCAATCCAAAAAATTTTCATTTCTTTTAAACATTTAACACATGTATCGAACACGTAGGACGTAACACAGACATAATAGTAATATTGAATGAATGAAAGGACCGATGATGGGTAACCCGACTCGTAACAATTATAAAAATGTTTGTGAGCAAGAAGGAAAACATTTAACCTCTGAATCAGAAAACAATAGATTTCTTGGCATGGAAAATGCTGCTGGTGGCAATGACAAGAGTGAGTTGGGTGACGGATCCTCTGCGTTCCCTCCGTGATGGTTGTGCGAATTGTTGGAAGGGCTTGCCGGAGACAGAATGTGGATGGAGGCTGCAGAAGAGGATGACGATGAGGAAGAAGAGCTAGAAGCAGAAGAGGGAGGCAAGGCGGGCAATGGAGGCAGAACAGACGCCACTCCAGCCGCATATCCTAAAACCCGCAAATCCGTCGGATAAACAAAGGGATGATGTAGAGCTGCCGGCCCATTAGCAGCTCCGTTTGTCTTTTCAGAGGACAATTCCATCATTATGATGATATTTGAATTTTGCTAATTTATTTCAGCAGCCTTCTTCTCATGCAACAACAGCAAGTCCTTGGAAAAGGCTTAGTATTGTTCTTGAAGTAAATATATAGTAGAATATGTTCTGCTCGCCTTTTTCTCGTTTGCTTTTACGAGTTACCAGTTGCAAGTTTTTTGCCTTTCTAGCACCACAGCAGCAGTAGCAAATAGTAGCGGCAACTCAACTTAATTGCACTACCATTAAGAGATACAAACAATAAATTTCATTAAGTCAAGAGATTAAAAGAACTGCTTTTTGCCGACTCTCTTCTGGAGTTGCTGAGTAGTATGTTATGTAGTAGTAGTCTGTGTGTGCACTCTCACTACTATGACTATACACTATACAGCATGTGCAATGTGCTGCTGCACAGAGCTAGCTGGACGGCACCGAACCACAGATGCGAATCATTTGAACTAGTGTGGTACGTTGATTGGAGACAACTTGAGACAACACACTCGTTCACAATCAGTTGTCAAATTCAATTCAATCCACACAGTCCAATTAAATAGTTATGTCTTCGCTAGTTGATTTGATTACTATAGCATAGTCATTTCGTGTGAGACATTGCCGAATGATTTCTTTTTCGCCGGGACAGACCAGTCCCCGTCGTGAGCCACTTTGATCAAATTAACTCTCAAATATCCACGATATTTATCCATCTAGTAATCACATATTATGCTCTCTACCAATGATTTGCCTTCTCGTCAATTCACACACATCTCTATATTAACTATTTCGTACAACAAAATTATCTTTATTAATTTTCCGCGAAACTAGTCTGTCGGCTTGACGTAATAAACGTTCTGCTTTTGAAACACACGATCGAAACAGTTCTATTTTCTTGATTATTGTGCAGGTATGCAAATAATTCGCAAACTTGCATTTGGCACATCAAACGAAATGACAGCAGGACAATTCAACACCGAGTGTGTAGTATTTAAACTTCTTTGTCAATCATTACTTGATGTCTTCTTGTGACAATGACATGCTGTGTTTCAAGGCATTCCCTGATAAACATGGAGGTAGTAATTGTGTCATTACATTTTTTTCCCGAATCAGAACAAACCAGAGTAACCTATTATAAGTACAGAGCACTATTTAACATATCAGTCACGATAAAGTATAATGGTCGTCTTTCTGTACATTTCTGTTGTATACAAACTTGAAGCATGAATACTTTTTTAGTATCACAGACAGCGAGAATTATCCAGATAATTGTAAAGATGTCCGTTTGAACGACATAATGTAAATGTTGCACATGGAGATACCAGAACACTAATACTATTGTTGTGATGCGGATTTATGGTTAGAGACCGAAGACGAGGCAGGTAGATAGATCCTAGATCAGTTGATAGAGAGAGAAAGTGTTGCCAAGTCTAGTGTGATGTAATGTGGTTTAGGGACAGGCTGGACATCCATTCACGTTGTCAACATCAACAAATAAAGCTGCATACGGAGAACCAACACGATTCCCCACTGTGGAGACTCTAAGTCGCCGCGAATTAACATACTAACAATACTATCAACAGTTGAGAATACGTATCAGGTTACATATCTGCTTTTCGCGATCTTAGACACAGTGTCAAGATTTTTCCACAGTCACCACAGCAGTACACCAAATGTGATTCCTTGGAGAATCACCGAAACACAAATATGCATTGTGCAGATGTTATAAGAGAGTAAATTATCGCTGTACTATTATTCCGAGGTGAAGGTAAACAAACACAAGTTTTCTCTCCTCAGTTTTCCAATGATTCACTGTATGTAATAAAAGGCAGCCATAAAATCACAGAAAGAAAGGAACTGTCACATAATGACTACTACATGCAGACAAGTTCACACACAGAAGTATACAAGACACTGTGTATTAGGACGAAGAAGAGTTCTGTTCTGTAGAGAAGAGGTGATATTCGTCCAACCGGACAGAAACTGCACGTTCCGTTTAAACACGTGGCCAGACAGGACAGACAACAAACAAGAGATTGAATCAAGAAGGCAACCACTTTCCTCAGCACCACCAAATAATTCTGTGTCAAACCGCACACAGTAAATACTTAGTCAAACTGCGGAAGTTTGTGAAAAGGCCGGCAAAACCAAATCAATGTCGCCCAAAGAACACGATGACCCTCAATCTGAGTATACAATAATTATGCATACAGAATTTTTAAAAGGAGCAACCCAGCCGGCTACTTTCACTCTCTGTATCAAATTAAACTGTTGTTATTTGTATTAGCCGACTGTATTTGGCCGAGTGAGTAAAGTTTTAAAAACTGAACTTTTCTAAACTAGTAGTGGTACTCCTACCAACCAATGTGGTGATATACACTCTGTGGAAATGTGTGTTGTGTTTCTTTCGCGTAAATAAGTGACTCTTCTCCGTGTAATGCAAGTACGTTCTCTCTCTCTCTCTCTATCTCTTTGCGTTGCATTCACGTTCACATATTGCCAGTGAAGGATAAGTACGAGGAGACAAGAGAGCCGAGTCAGAGCACACTACGTGCAACCGCCTCCAAGAATATTATCCATGAAAGACGGCAAAAAATAATAACACTGACTGACTGCAGCAGTGCGAGTGAGAAACAGTGTATACTGCACGTACGAACCGACTACTACCTATAGAATATAGGTACTGCACACATACAACAACATTGGAAATGAATAGAGATAGACATTCAGAGTCTCTTCTTAACTTGTCTGTCTGTAGTTGCATTTGACTTGACTCCACACAGCACACCAGAACACAGAGCTACCACTATGCAATATACATATGTACTTACATGCGAATGAGCAACCAATTCACACACAGCTAGGCAACAGAACACACGGGTGGTTTGCTTCCTTTGCTTTGGTAATGTAATGGTAAGTTTCTTTGGCTGTGCTCTGTGTGAATGTGGAGTTTGAAGCCAAAACCAACCAAACTACACTCATATCTATCTATTACACTACAACTATAAGTGTGTACATAGAAACGACGAAAAGCTTGTGTGCACCACGAATGTATTTACCAGAGCTTCTATGTATCTCTCTCTCTCTCTCTCTCTCTTACTCACAGTTCTCATGGATATTCTGCTGTAGTATGACGAGAGGACTGGTGCTCTGTTGTGCTCTCTGTGCAAGTATAACTAGTATACATGTATGTATGCAATGCAACTATTTTTTACGGGTCTGCGTTAACCGTAGCAGCACAGCAGCAGCATTACTAGCACACATAGGGATGCAGACTCCATCCAGCACCAAACACCAAGATCCACTTATACAAATACAAGATAGATAGAAGATTCAGAAGCAGCTCAACAACAGAGACTTGACTTGACTCTAACTTGGAAGCTAAGCTGGCCAGGCAAAGCACAAATAAGGGGGAAACAGTATAACAGGGATCGACATTATCCAACTTCCACTTCACGAAGATAGAAGCAAAGCAATCCAAAGCAACTATTCCTGTCTTGCCGTCTCTATATCTTTGCTGTTCTGTGTGTACGCGGTCTGTCTCTACGATCTTCGACTTGGCTTTACTATACGAGTACTCACACAGGGAGAGCTGATAGACTCAAAACGAATCTTACTGCTAACAATATTGAATGTATATGAGATGAGCGAGTTGACTCTGGAGTGGAGCTTCTTGGAATGAAGCTCTTACTAACGACAAGTACACACTAGTTTAAGCACAGAATAGAGCAGAACAGCAGCATCCGAGATCATCTCATGGACCGAAAGTGTATTTCAGCAGTGGTTAGTAGTCGGGATATATGTGAATGAGAGGAGCCTATTCACGCACGTACCTTGGCTACATTAGAGTGACACATTGCATTCAGAAGCATGTAATGTGCACTGACTGAGTATAGATATCTGCACACTGCGTGGCCGCATAGCTACATACATTACACTAGTTACATTAATATAACTTCATTGAGAGAAGGACCTATACGACACGTATAGTTCGTAGTGAAACAGAATTGCGGTTGACTAAGCAGGCAATACCGCATTTCTTCACTTACTCACCTCATGTCGATCTAAAAGTAGTTGCGGAGGATTTTTATGGATGTTCCCGACTATTATGAGTTTCGATTATAGTGAACATACAAACATCCAGCAGTCAGTGTACATATGAGATAGAGACTCCAAGTTGAAGAATCCTGATTCATTCCTCTGACCAGTTTTAGCCAACTTATTTCTAGGGTAACTTTCATATGCTAATAAGTGGTGCAGGCTAGAGGAGCCAGCAGATGACAACATTAAGCACTATAGACAATAAAAAGTACAGAGTCACCAACTGGGTGTACATATGGTGGCACACGTTATACAGGTAATGTAGAACAGAATAAATCATCTTATTAAATACTTAAGTGGCTTTTCCAGTAAAAGGAAGGATTTAGTAATAATTTTTTCTTGACGCCAATGAAAACTGTCTACTTATAGTAGACTGACTTCTTTTTCAAATATTTTAGTAATTATATGTTACTCACCAGACCAAAGTATCACACTTGTCATTTGGAGCTACGGAATACTGAAATACAAATTACGAAAAAAGCTAAAAGTAAATAATAGTGAATCATGTTGTATGCACCTTTCAATTCATTTTATTTCTGGTACATACAACGAATTTCATAACAAATGTTGTGTCTCTATAAAACTAGTCACAAAAATGTGTTATAGACACTGGTCACAAACATGGAGACTGATTGTTCAGCGTGCCTCTACAAGAAGAAGAGCTGGTACGTCTTTGTGAAGAAGCTGTAGCACTTTGTTGTTTGTTGTATTGTATTTGTAGTTGAGAATTTGAACGGTTCTGTAGTGTTGTGAGACCAAGGAAAATCCCGCAGAGACCCTCAAACCCAACTTCAAGTTATCGAGCATTCGATGAAGAAGTAAACGGGATTGGAAGGGAAGAGGTTTTGCCGAACTCTGCGAAATGCAATGCTTACCATTAATAGAAGTGAATGCAATGCAACGGCAGAAAAGTAGTTGCATTCATACACTACACCCAGTCACCCAGCCAGACAGATAAAGTGCTGCAAATACATACAGTATAAGGAAAAGAATAGAAAAGAGATGTGATGGGAGTGAAAGAAAACGCGTGGCAGGGATGCCGGGTCTTTTTCTTTCTCTCAACAACTAAACAAACTCTCCCCCATAAACAGTATCTGTGTGAGTAGTAGAGCAGTCAAAGTACAATGCATGAATGTAGAAAGTACTACTACGATCGGCTGTATAAGTACGAGCTATATGGGAATATAGGACACTTGAGATGGCGTGTCTCTCTTTTCTTCGCAGACAACTACTGCAATAGAAATTCAGCATCTCGAACGTTTTTCTGTGATTCAGTTAGGCTCACTCGCTTTGCTTAGCTTAGCCTTTGCGCTCACGAGTGAAGAGTGGAGCACAGATATGTACGTACATGTAAACATATAGTAGAACGGCATTGCATTGTGAATAGTTACATACAAGCGACTGTACTGCACAAGGAAAATAGTACATACATTTATTTTGTGAGAGCAAGAATGCAGGCACACATACATACACACACACACACACTAGACTCCGAAATTCGGTTTGAGTTCGGCTGTTGACTTGACTCCCCCTTTCTATTTGTCCCCTTTCGTCTTCGAATGCATACCGAGTTGTATTTTCCTCACACAGGGTAGACAATATTATTATAGGTACTGACTTGACGCTACTGTCTCAGAAGACGATAGATGAGCCTCCACCAGCCAACTTGAACAACGAGACAAGAAAAGACGCAAACATACTTCGATGCACCCATACTCGCTCACGCATCATTGAAAAGGAGCAAAAGAAATGAAGCTACGAGACTCAACGGAATCTAAACAAAAGACTACACATTACTTGTATTCACTGCTAGAGACTACCTACTCGATGGGCAACAATTCATTCCATTTGTGTACACTTGGATACACTTGCAATTGTATGCTATATTTATTTTGCACCACCAACCATCACTGCTACTATTTGTACGACTGAATTGTGGGCAAGCGATTTCAACGAGAAGGAATAATATGGGATGAATAAGTTTTTCAACAATGCATAAATGTATGAATTACTTGGACAGCAAATGCCCGTCAAGACAGGCGAAAAGTCACCTATTACTACCAATTGATGGATGTAAACTTTTAGCAAAGCTGATAGCCCTATTTGATATGTGCAGGCAAATTTCCCCGTCAAAAGTGATGCTGAGTAGACTTTGAGAATCAAATCAGGCAGGTAACAGCGTAAGAGCATCATTCCCTCCACGCACAAAAGACTCCAGACACCCATTACATAATTCATAAGTGTATTTGGCCTAGCCATTCACATAAGTTGCATGAAATTTATGTAAGCTCGAAGTACGGCAAGCCTACAGAAACTACTCGTTTCTGCAGTTTCTCTATAGGTAGCTTTACTATGTAGTAGTAGTGCAGTGGTTGCTGGAAACTCACACACAACACCAACCAACAAGTTCTCCATGCTAGATTAACTAGTGTGCACGTCTGTAGGTTGAAGAGGTGGGATTTATAAAGCCGAGCTCTAATCCCCCAGGATGGAAACTAAAGCCTGAAGTTGATATGTGCTAATTTCCAAATCGAATCGAAAAGAGAAAAATGCACAACAAACACCATTCTAATATGTACTCAACAATAAAGTTCGTTAATATGGTTTTAAACTGTAAGTTAAAAAATGTTTTTGCAAATAATACTTCTTACACTTGTTAAGCTTTTACATAACAATTTTGCTAAAGGTCGATTTAATTTGTATCTGTGACCAATTTATATTAGACTATAGCTCTACAATTATTGATTATACATGATTTACAACATACGTTTTTTTAAAAACGACGTATAATTATGAATCAAGTTACAAAATTAACTGAATCGCTCCCACCTCTATTCTAAACCATGAAGGTAGTTGAGTTGGACTTGTAGTAGTCCGCAACTGAAGCAAGAAAAAATCCGACATGTCCATTAAGTCATAAAATTGATAGAAATCATTCTCTCAACTTGAGCTATGCACATTCAAACTACTAATAAGCACACCTGCACTAAACTCGAATGCAAGAATGGGTTGTGCGATGGAACCACTAACTAATAAAGCTTACATCACTGTATAGTCACAGTCACAATCATGATATTATAATGCCAATACGACTGATAAGAAACCTTTTCAACGGATAATGAAAATTGGAGAAAATAAATACACCATTGGAAAGAACGTAAAAAATTGTACCAGAAAAGTTCCGTGTGCCCGTCAATGGGTCCTCTAACATCTCCAAATGGGGTGTGAAAAAGGGGCTTCAGGAGACATCCATGCACGATATCGAACCAAAAAAATTTACGTTCTTTCAAATGGTGTATTTCGAATTTGCATTATCCATTGTGAGTGAAAGTGATAATTATGCAGTCGTTCACAAACATCCAACATAATTAAAACTTTGGATTTAAATTGTGTCTTTCCTAGTGAAACAATTTTGTAATGAATAATATTTACGT
>JABASC010004351.1:0-12038 GCA_019776185.1 Plutomurus gul | reverse complement strand
CACTTATTGGTAAAACCGCCTCTTAGTCTCTATCTCTCTCACTTCTAAATGATATTTAGTTATGAATTGATGAATCTATGAATGAATGATAAGTGCACCCTAAAAATTAAATAAATTTTATACATTATGTGGTTGGAAAAAACCCTTCCTGTAATACTAGTGCATAAAATAAATAATTAAAGATAAGGAAATGGAAGAAAGGGTTGTTTTCGTTTTGTGTGAAAACAATTCTGTGAAAGGAAACTAAAGAGTAACAACAATGTCTATGTCACGTCACATCATCACTTTTAAACTAAAAGTAAGTTCAGTATTTCAAGAGACGTGACGTCGTCTCGTACTCTCCTAAGATATTCATTTGAGAACGAAAATATATTATTTGGAAGAGGCTGACAATCTATGTGCATGTGCTTGCTTGTTAGTTTGCTATGTGATATCTGATATTACGTGAATTTTCGACATATATGTAAACCAATCATTTGTCAATTTGAATTTTGAATGAAGTTTGATCATTTGAATATACAAGTATATGGGACACACTATTACGAGAACCGGATGATGGATGGTCAATGTGCAGCACAATAATTTATGTAGGGCCAATGGCCAATGCTGCACGTTTTATTGACACGTTATATTATTTATGTCGCGCAGCATTTGTTAATTACTAACTGGTCAGTACGTGATTCTGGTTTTGACCCCACGGTGGACATCCAATAATGAAAAATATTTAATTAAATAAAACAAAGAGGAAAAGTACAGATTACAAGTAATATTAGCACAATGATAATGTATGCTCTAATTTTAATAGTACATAGTGTTGCCTACGAATTGAAAAACATCAGGACGATGACGAAAATGACGATGTTCAACTATATTATAAAAGAACTAGTATTACTAAATTTTCCTACATCCATACATACATATATAAAATATATATATATATAAAAACATTTCTGTGTATAATTCGAATTTCAAATAAACTTTTGCAAAAAAACCCGTTTTTACTACTTGAAAAATGTAAACTTAACTGGAAGTTATTATTTTACATTTAAAAAGCAAGGAGAATTGGAGAATGTTCCTGAAATATGATATTGCTAATTGCATTCTCCCTGTTGCCCTTATAATATTTAATTTACAATTATTTACGTTGAGTTTATGAGATGTGCGTTTTGTCATCTCTTCCATATCCATATCAGACAGACGTCAGATGTCAAAGCCATGTCAGTCATAAAGTGTGAATAGACAAAACGCAGAATAATTTTCAATGTAATTTGGTAGGGTGGTATTGCGTATTATCGTATATAATAATTATCGTGTAAATTGAAAAGATACTCTCCCATTCACTTCGTGTCATTCAATTTTTGGTTATTGTTGTAGTGGAACAATTGTTAAATTATGTCGCGCCAATGAACGCGAAAGCTCAGAAAAATGGGTGGTAAAATAAATTAATTCCACTGCAAACTTGAATACGCTTGCATTTTGTAATACGTACATGACTATAGGTGCGTATTGCAAATTGTCTTGTACAATTATACGTTGCAATTGTACATATAATTTGCCACGCTTCTTCCATAAGCGCAAATGAAGAAGAGCGACTTTGAAAGTTTGCACAGTTGTAATTATGTTANCGTACATTGCAATTGTACATATAATTTGCCACGCTTCTTCCATAAGCGCAAATGAAGAAGAGCGACTTTGAAAGCTTGCACAGTTGTAATTATGTTACGTAAACAAGTATATTTAATACGTAGTACGTTATTACCACTGATGATTGTATATAATATCAATGAACAAAGTATAAATTCACCAGTTTGACTTGTATTTAATGTTTAAACATAAAATAAATAATCATTCAGTTCATTCTGACTTCTAACAAGCACAAACAATCATAAATATTATGAACAAATTAGAAAAGTAAGTGAAACAATGTAAATATAACTGAATAATCGAATAATGCAGTAGAAAAGAAACTATTTATAATATAGCATTAGCATTAACTACTAAACAGCGTAGTTAAACTAAATAAATTACGTACGTAAGTTAACTCATTCAGTAAGTCTAACTGACGGTAGTACGTAAGTATTAATAAAAAGTAAAAGAAAGACTAGCCACTAGTCACTTGCACATGCAGCAAGGAACAATCTTAAAACCAAGTTGAAGACGTCCACAAAGAATGCATTTACAGTTTTACTCTTTTCATTTAATTCCATTCACTGCTTTATTTGTCATACAACATAAACCTCAAAACGAACAGCAGATATTATTATTACAGTACCGTTTTGTTCATATCCCTCTTATGCTTCTCTCTCTATTATACAACACCTTTATCTTTTGCATTTGCACCACATACAGTACACATACATAATACCATTTACTTTACGTACTTTTCTATTTTATCTAGTATTACACTTCTTCATGCACGTACTAGCAGAGTTTGCACGCACGATTGTTACTTATTACATTACCTTAAAGGTCTAGTCTAGTGTACCTATATAACCACTACTCTCTATATAGTATGATATATATTATGCATTCGTGACTACTAAATATATAAAGCTGGGGAGATATAGACTTATTTTGCAATGTCGATCCATTGTTATTGTTGCAGTAGCAAGTAGCAGTTGGTAGTTTTAGTTGTAGTGCAGTGCAATGCAAACAATGATACTACAACCTAACACCTATTGTTCTGTCATAACAGACATAATGTTTTGTGTTACAGTGTAGATACAGTACAGTACACACAATGTGACGACCGACTTGACTGTGAAATACATATAATACCAGAGTACTATAGTAAATTGTAGAACGATTTAGATTCTAATTTCTGTTGCTCTGCTGGAATTCGCAAATTGTAATTAACTTTGCGGCACGCTAATACAAAGCCACGGCAAGCGACATTAAACAAAGAGTTGAATACATAGCTTTTAGCCTAATATAATATATAATCTATGCTATTCTAACTACTGTGTGTGTGTACAAGCCAATGTTTACTTCCTCTGACTGAATTCTGTATGAAATAGAGCACGTTTTAAAATGACACTTTTTTGGGACTATTCGTGCCAAACACGGGTTGCTTTTATTTGCTTTTTGTGCTACATGTTGCTAAATTTTCGAAACGCACGAACAATGGTAGTAGCACGATGACGTTGTTTGGGAGGAGATATTTCGTCTAGCACAATAACACAGTAAATATTTACATTTAGTAAACGACACGTTATTAGAAGAATTGAAAATGTCGCACTTCAATTATGTGCCATCCTACCACTTGTTAGCAATTAGTCTTGTCACTTTTTTCTTGTATCAGTCACTGTTTTTTGGCTATTCATACAATCACACATTACCACCACTGCCACTATATGAACTAAAAAAATGCGGAATTACAGATATTACGATTTGGTATTTTACGTGAAAAGCGGTACCTAGTTTTTAAATCATGTCAGAACAACAGCAGCATAGTCAGTAGTGTCATAGTAGTCATTAGTCAAGACCCAAGTGTGGTCAGACTATTGCATACAGTGTCATTTAAAAATACAGCCTATAAATATTTTCGTTCAATGGGCAGGTTGTTAATAAAAGGATTTAATCATTTTGCACATTTATTTATGGTTCCATTAAACACACTTCAACTCAACAGGTTAACTCGTAATATGAAGTATGTAAACGCATCAATAACATTTATATATCCATAAGCAACCTAAATTCTAAACTCACGATTTCAATTTCGATTAGATAATATAGATAGTGGCATTTATTTTTATTGCTAACATTCGCACTATCAAGTAAGTGGTCAGTCTGTATGACGATGGCCGTAAAATCGTACCAATTTTGTGATTCTTGGAAGGAAGAATTAGATTCGTTTATCTTACACAAAGCAAAGGGCATAATAATGAGCAATGTTAATAATAGCTGTAATGTCTGTAGGTTGAAGTCAAGACATGATCATGATTATAATTTTAGTTTTGATAATTTTATAGAGTTTTAAGAATTTGGGTCAAGGGTTTTTATTAACAAAAAATGAAGCCATTGCAATGCCATCATACCAATACAAACATTTTGTTTTGATTTTTCAGTCTCCTCGAGATTACTCGTGTCTCTTAGTCAGAAAATCATAGTTATGTCATGAAAATAAGTAGTCATTAGTCGTATTCATAAGACAAACGCATGATAAAACCCAGTCTTCAAAATATTGACACTTTTAAAAAAATCGAAATAAACAAGCTTAGCTTCTTACTTTATTTAACTTCATTTTCGTACTAAATTAACGATAAAACCTTACTATATAGTGTAGGTACTTTTAGTATTAACTGTATTACAATATACAGTGAAGTTTGTCTGTTTTTAAAAGCCTTTTATCGTTTATTGGGTTACAGCACGAAGAACTGCTCTGCTCACATAATATATTATAACTGTGTCTGTAACTGACTAAAATGAGTGTACGCACGAGACAAAAAAATGACATTTTTAAGAATTTATCTTTGCTATGTAGCTCATCCGTCAAAACAGTCTCTCTCTAGAAGACAGCAATAAGGCCAGGCTTATTATAATACATATATTATACTACATATGATGTGACCTCTACATTCTGCATTGCAGGCCACAAACAAAAAGAATTGGGAAAAGAGAATAAGAAACTATTACGCGATAGAATGAGTTATAGGATCCACTATTGACTATTTTTGTGGATAGTGGAATAATATAATATACTTAGTTAGTGTCTTATTTTATATTTTCTTCCACCGACACTTCATACGCTACATTTGACAATGTGACACACTTAACTAACCATATGTACCTATTACATAATAATGCAGATAACAGCAGCAGGCAAGAATGAGGAATCGAGAATCGTATGTAAATTACAATACAAATGTTTGCAAGACAAGGCAGGAATAATACAGGAAATAAAACACGTAATATGAAGCTTTAGTTGTTAGTTAATTTCCACGTAACATGACATATGCAAGTAAAGCTAAGCTCTGTTACTTAAAGAAGGAACTCAATTTCACCCTTGTATGCAAAAAGTCATGTGTAAAATGATCTTACCTAAAAGCTAATAAGGATTTTAATTTTGATATAATTTATGTATTATGTTTTACAGTCATTTAATTGTTTGGTAGCTATATATCTTCTATACTATTACATACTGCTAAATGTAAACTTTGTCTCTGGCTCTTTTCAGCTATTATTATTATTATGATACTAGTTTAAAGTTTAAGTTAACTTTAAGTTGGCTATGACAGAACAGCAGGAAACAGGAAATATTCCCATTGAAGCATTTACTGTAAATTTGCATTAACTATGAGATAGAAATGTCATTTAAGTGCATTACAAGAGCCGAGGAAATATATGGAAGGTTATGAGACTTGATAGGCTAAAGTGAACACAACATAAATACAATACACAAGAAAGCAGCCAGCCAAGCCATTGCATTATAGTTCTTTGCTTGCGTGTTCTCTCTTTTCTCTCTTCTCTAACCCTTTCTGGCTGAGTCTGAGTTTGGCTAATGTTTACAATGCAAACGCACAAGTAGTTCAATTCTCGTTGAATGTTATAATTGTTAAAACTTTACTTACTTGTAACTCTAATTTTGCAAGTTTGCTGTGCGTTGTTATTCCGCCGTCCTCCGGCAGTGGACATTTTTGCTTACAACTTATGAATTTGCATTTGTCGGAATTATTTTAGCCAATTTGGACATCAACAAACGACAAAATTGAATGATGTGATGATGAACTAATTTTCCAACAACACTTTGCACACGAAACAAATCTCATCTCAACTGGCCAACATAACACTGAATTAACTACTGATATATTTTGCACCGAATAAACAAATGGAAAATTAGGTTGCACACAAAACTTGAAAATTAAACCAACAAACAAATCAATAATGATGGTGATTAGGTAGTGGTGGTGGTAAGTAAAGATGAGTCGCTGATGGGAATTTCCTGCCGCCCATCCCGTCCCTTTTTACTCCTAAAATTAGGCAACTAATAAAACGAAAACATACTCTTGAAGACCAACTAAAGAACAGGAGACCACCAGTCGCTGTCTAATTGCAATTTCTAGTTGTTTCCTCCAGTTCTTGTTTGGTTGTTACTCGATGCGAGGTGGTAGTGGCAGTGGCTACCGTAGTTGTGTCTTGTGTGTACAAAACTAAAATGAGAGTTGATGATAGAAAACAAGCCAGTTCGAATGGAAGCGCGAGACTGAATCCTATGTGGACTGACTCGCCTCTGTATGAATTGGACAAAACACTGCGCCACATTGCACAAGGCGGCTTGATTACATACTGCCGTTACGGTGGTCATGCGGCTACTATGGATGACCTAAATAAGTGAAATCTGTGCAATTTCCAAAAATTCCAATTTTTCTCTCCTTGTGGCTTTAGAAAACTACTTATTTTCGAGCATTCAGTTCTAGTTCTATAGCTACAGTTATGTTTACCTTTCTGTCTGCACCATTCCAGTTCGAAAGTTCGATGTACCATTTAATGCTTGATTAATTTTTAGCAGACCTTTTCAGCTGAACACCAGGATGTGAGTCGCTCTTCAAAGCATTTTTTAAATGGTCGCCATGAGCTGAAGGAGTGTGTGATATGTATGGTTAAAATATTTGTTGGTGGTCAAAATGGGAATTCGATGATTCTAGGACCGCTCACCTGGAATTTTGCATGAATAAATCGAGCCTTCCAGCGCAATTCGTGCAAAATATATTCAATTCTGCTAACGACTGTCACTATTATTCCGAATTTATGCGGAATTGCAATTGCATTCTCAATTCTACATTCGATAATTGCGGAAATAAGTACATTAGTTTCTATTTGTACAGTGCTAACAGTAGAAATTTTGCAAATTTTGGGTAATCGGTTTAGCATTTTGGAAATGTACATTGATACTCAGATATTTCTTTCCATCATCTGTGGAATCACATATCTATCGTCGATCTTCATCTCCAAGAATCGCTGGGTGTTTAACCCAAATGTGGACTTTCGACCGGAAGGCCAAATTTTTTAGGTGAAAACCACTAAAATACAGTGCAAAATATAATTGATGATAAAAAGTGCTTTCTGTACTTTATGATGATGAAGAAAAAAGACGCCGGAGGCGACAACATGGTGGCAGTTTTGATAGAAAACCCACAAGAGCTGCAAAAATATGAGAAATTTGTGGTGTTTTCTGGGGGAAAGTCAATAATATCTAGTGCTTGTCAATCAACCCTCCACTGCTTCGGAATATTAACTCTACTATGCCATTTCCGAAAAACGTACGCTCGCAAGCTTTAACATTTACATTGTAATCTAAAGGAAAAAGGCCATTTGAAATTGTTAAAGCTTAAGTTTGTTTCACTAAAGATGGGATTTCACTAAAATGTTGTTAATAATAAGATGCTTCAAGGATTAGTTAAAAGGCAAGGTACGGGGGGATTTCGTGTAATCAATATATAATCGTATTCCATTGTTAGAATAACATCGGGCCAGTATGATAATCCAATGCGCCCAATGTTAGAATTAACAATTTTTGGGTGCAATTAGATGAGTTCAGAAATCATATCCGAACTTTCGTGGACTTCCAGTCCTCAGAAGATCGGATTCAGTTACATCATTCTACTTTCAACGATTAATAAAATCGTATTAATGGACACAAAGTTGTCAGAATTATGAGATGGGTTCGGAAACTTGAATTTTAATGAAAGTTATTTGTAAACTGTACCGAGAAGTACTATAATATAAAAAAGCTCGATTAATATTTGATTTTTATGTGTGGCAAGTGTTGTGCAGGTGTTTTATTTCAATATTATTTTCTCATTTTTCGTGAAGCAGACAATATATCATCATTATTATAAAGACAAGACTGATATATCTTCAAAGAGATTACATTAAGAGGCTATAGATCTTACAGCCATATACGTAATAAGCGAACAATGCAGTGTACACATTTTAAAAAACATGCATATCTAGTAATGTACATTGATAGAAAAAGAGCCATATTTTGAAAAAAATGTAACAATTAAATAAATAACACATACAAGAGTCATTAGTCATTTTATACACTATTGTGCACATAGTATCTACGTAGATCTACAGACAATTCCACACATATAAAATCCTTCCACAATTGCAAGGAAATATGTGTGTAAACACCTCTGGATCCTATTAATGCTATGCCCCCCCCCCCCCCACTGTTCCATAATCACAATATCGTTATTCCTAAAGGTGCTATATAATATATATCAGGAGATTCACTATTATCTTCTTGTCTAGCATATGTATTATCTAAATGTACATATAGATAGCAGTCATTCATGAATCATGACTCATGATTCTAGTTTTGTTAACTTGTATTGTGAATTTGTGAACACTAGAACTCAAATTGTTTCGGATGGACTAGCAGCACAAAATTGATCCGCACATTTTTCAAAATATTGCTCACCCCTGAAGTTGTCAAGAAACGATTTGTAACCGTTGTACTCGTATTCGGGACCAAAAAGGCTGAAAATGATTAAAAAGTGGGTAATGTTATCTGACAAAAGCATACAATAAATAACTAGCATTAATACAAGAATATACCCCGGGTCTTCAAAATTCTTCTCTTCGCGAGTAAAAATCTGCTTTGAATTGTTACTCAAATTACTCTCCATATGAGTCACAATACTTTTTTCCAATGTACACCATGTAGATTCGGTGCTCATTTTCTTTGGGCTTTCTTCAGCGGTGTTGACGGTACCCTTGAGTTTCGCTGATGTCTGTTCCTCAGAAACAATTAAGCGATCAATTTTTCCTGTATTGCAAATATGTTCATGGTTGTCTGTCAGACCGAACGAAGGTCTCATCATGCTTCTCAGTGCATTTTCTCTCCTTTTCCCCAAAATGTAGTCTTGAGCAGCCCAGTTTGAATAGTTCCAAGCAAAATCCGAATTCTTCAATTTCTCCCGTTCTCTAAAACGATACTCTTCGTCGTCGCTGCCAATAGAATATAAATTTTAACATTTAAACATCGTTTTTAGCCACTGTAAAGTAGCTGCAATTTCGCCCGACCTTGAATATACTACAAACAAAGTACGAAGTGAAGACTGCCGAAAAAGTGGTTTAACTTGTGATTTTCAAATTATAAAGTATATCAATGCATCGTTGACAGGAGAGAGAAAGAATGAATGTTCTCTTTTTAAATTTCCTGTTGGAGTAAGGGCTCTCTTACATTTAAGACAATTGGGCTCCACTACTTCAAAATGTTTGCTCAATATTTATTTGGATATCACATGCAGTTTTTAACAGCAATAAAAATAATTTGTCATTAATTGAGAATACATCCATGGGGGAAATTGAAATTGATGGATGATTTCTAAATACCATAGTAGTTAAAGTGGGTTCAAAATAAACGTACGATTCCGAGTCCCCATTACTGTACAACTTTCCATCCGAATCTCCAACAAGAAATTGCTCCATTATATTTAGGCTCTATATATAGATTACAAAATTTCAATCGATTGTAGCAGTAATATATGTAAACATTATTTTATTTTATGCACGCGAAAAATCTTTTATCCGCATTTTTGTACTACGCGGTTTTTCTGTAATCTCGCACATATACATATCGGGTATTCCTATCTTTATAAAACATATCTCTGATGCTGAATTATTCTCCAACTATAAGACCAAATTAAATGTAATGCATCTCATTTTGAAGTGGACAAGAAATTTGCTACAAAACTACCTCCACTGGCGCCGAACTCCATATAATTTCTAACTTTCCAATACTTTTGTGGGCAAAATTCACTGATTCTCGGAATAAGTCATTTCGAATACTTTAAATTTGCATTTTTTCAAACTAAGAATTAAATTCCAAAATATAGTACAAATGCACTTCTTTTCTCGTCAGACCATCAAATCGTGATAAGATAGTTAGTGCTTATCGGGCATTCAGGCTATTTGTTGAAAACAAGAGATATTTTTATCTCTATTATGGACGATTGCAGGTAGAAATATCTGTCAGTAATGGTGATGGTCACGCTTCCTTGCAATTTCGTTCTCCTAAGGTACAAGAAAGCGTTATAGATACCAATTTTTAATTTTTCCCCGTACATTTTCAAAACTTTTAGTGCTTATGTAAGCGTCCAATTTGACATTTTGAGGGATTTTTCCCTGCCATATTCGGAATTTGAGGAAAATTTCACTTGTGCACATAGAATATGTTAAGTGAAAATTTAGTTTGTTTAAAGAAAGTTTTTCTTAATGTATAATGCTATCATTATTTAAATCGAGTACTTTATTTATTGAATTAAAATTACAAAGTGCACAAAGCAGATTTAAATAGTTGTTTCAATTTTTGGTTAATTAGACCAGAATGATGACCAGAATAGCTATCATGTACGGTAAACGAAAGCATAGAGTACATAAATCTTTATGTGTGATCTACGTCCATTTTGAATTCGCGTGAATTTTGGTATCCTCTAAGTTATTAGTGTAGAGAAACCCAAGAAAACCTAATCTTGAACCAGTCATTTGCCAAACATGTGACGTGACACAATTCCACATGTGTCATGTTTGCTTATTCAATAAATTGAATTTATGCAAATCGAGCTCTGTATGAGAAAATGAGGCTTCAAAACTGTCAGTGTTGTACATAGACATATATATATATCTAATATAAGGTGTTGTACCACTTTAGTGTGTACAAAATGAGTGTAGCTATAAATGCTGTGCCAAGGAATTACACATTGAAGAAGCGCCAAAATCTTACACATCACTTTAGGAATTTGCTTTGAACTTAAATTTACGTCATTATTTCATAAAGGAACATTGCATCCTATGCATAATGTTTACAGCTTTACATAATTGAGAAGCACATTACAGAATTACTGACCACACACTTCGACTTCAGTGAGTGAGAGAACCCTTGAAATGAATGACTAGTCATTGAAATTGCCATTTAGTTTACTAGCTAGTCATTAGGAATTAGGCTTCTATGAGGGAATAAGCTTC
Source organism: Plutomurus gul (assembly GCA_019776185.1). NCBI lineage: Eukaryota > Metazoa > Arthropoda > Collembola > Entomobryomorpha > Tomoceridae > Plutomurus > Plutomurus gul. The sequence goes on along the minus strand of JABASC010004351.1, from coordinate 1,064 downwards.
ACATTTGGGGAAAACGAAAAATGAGTGATGCAGATTATAATGGACTGGAGTTGTCAACGGGTGTGATCGTTCCGGAACCTGTTGTAGAAATAATATTAAGTAAAGTGCCTACCGAATACTTTTTGAACATTCGCCAGGTATGAATTATGAATAAAAATACTTTTATCCAAATAAATCGTCTGAATTTCTAACGAAATAATGCCGAAAACAGTTGACAGCATATACATACATGCACATTTATGTATCCCACATTACAAATACAAAATATTTTTTGGCTCTAACAGTATTTTTTTTTAAATTCTCAATAAGATTGCATGTGGCAATTTGCATGTTTACTTCTCTAAGATTATAGTTCGATCGATTCCGAATTCCGGGTAGTATATATTGTTAATTAATTTTTTATTTACCCAAAGTTGTGTAGCAGATATGTCTTTTGCGTAGTTCCCCCATTTTATTTCACATTTTTGGGGTCCAAACAGGTATGCAGCCTTTGGAATGAAATAACTAAGCGATTATCATTTTGGAAACTTCACTGTGAGCATAATAGAAAACAACTCTGGAGCATTTATCCAGAGCATCTAAAGCATGGAGAGCACAGTTGGATTATTATGTATATGGAGAACATGAGAGGTCTGCTTTCCCGAAATTTCGTGAAAAATCATTCAGGATATTGTAAGTGACAGGAAACACTCCACCGTAATTTATCTAACTTAATTTTATTTGCAATAATAATCCCAATCTTTCTGTAACATTTAAACTGATTGTGAGAAACATGTGTGTACATTGGTATTCATGAAATTGTACTAAATGGCATGTGGAAAATTCAAGGATATTCTAGTGGTATACCTAATAAAAATCAATACATTATGTAGTCATTCGCCGAAAAATGGAAGTATTATTATACAACACATTAGATTGGAGCTTGTCAAAATTGTTGTCAATTGTTATTTTTTAGCATGATTAAAGATTGTTTGTTTTTCAGTTGGATTTGATCACTGGCGGATGATACGAAATGGAGGACATCAAATGTTAATTTATTTTTCTATTAAATTAAGTATATATTA
>JABASC010004350.1:0-12039 GCA_019776185.1 Plutomurus gul | reverse complement strand
AAGATTCTTGGACACTTTCCAAGAGTTCGGTGAGCAACACTGCTCCACAGAGTTCAAGTCTTGGTAAAGACTGTTGTTTCACAGGAGCAACTCTTGTTTTGGCTGCAACAAGAGTTGTCGAGGGATTACGATCACTAAATGTTGTGTGCAGGTACACGTTGGCAGCATACGCTTTTTCGGATGCATCAGAAAATCCATAAAGGTGATATGATGGTGTGTGTGACTTGGAATCCGACGGTATTGACTCCTCTTGAAAAATCCAGGAGGATTCCCCAGTCGCCACATTACACATAGCTTTGGTTATGCATCTTTGGATTTCAATTTGTTCAATGGCAGTTAGATCTTGTATGTAATCTAACCAGTAGTTTTGTAAATCTTCTGGTAATGGCTCGTCCCATTCCAGTTTCAGTTTCCACAGTTCTTGTAACAATAGCTTAGCTTTTATTGTTACAGGAGATAACAAACCCAAAGGGTCAAAGATTTTCGCTATTTCAGAAGCGACGATTCGTTTTGTTGGTTGTGCAGAGGACGGAGAAATAAAAACTCTGAATTTAAAACAGTCAGTTGCAGGATGCCAGCTTAGTCCGAGTGTCTTGACACTTTCATCCACATCGATTTGGAGACAAGACTTTGTTTCTCTTAATTCTGGCGGTAGAGACTCCAATAAGGCTGCAGAGTTGGTCGACCACTTTCTCAATTGTAGTTTTCCACTTTTCACTAAACTAAGAAGTTGGTCTTTTATTTCCATTGCACTTGCTTCGCTTTCAGCCCCTGAGATTAAGTCGTCGACGTATAAATCTCTTAGTAGTATTGCAGCAGCTTTTGGATAATTTTGTTGTTCATCCTTGCACAACTGTTGCACACATTTCACGGCTAGATAAGGTGCTGAAGCTACACCAAAAGTAACAGTTAGTAAGCGATAGTCTTTAATAGGCTCAGCTGGAGACTTTCGCCACACAATACGCTGATAGTCCACTTCATCTTTATGCACAAGAAATTGCCTGTACATTTTTGCGATGTCTCCAGTGAAAGCTACAATGTGAATTCTGAAGCGAACTAGAAGATTAAATATATCTTGTTGTTGTCTAGGACCTACCAAGAGAATTTCATTCAGTGAGATACCGCTGGTCGACTTCGAAGATGCATCGAACACAACACGATATTTGGTAGTCGTACTTGACGGTTTGATGACCAAGTGATGCGGCATGTAGTAGGGAATAATTTTGGTTTGTTTGATTTCCCTCTCTGGAATTTTCTCCATGTGGCCTAGGTCCAGATATTCTTGGAGTACTTCATTGTAGATTTCCTCTTGCTCAGGATTTTTTGTGAGCCGTCTTTCAACCTGATGTAGACGGCGCACAGCTATTTCTCTCGATTCTCCAAGAAGTTTTGCATTTGGTTTGAATGGCAATTTCACTGTATATTTACCATTCGGTGCTCTCTCATGAGTGTCATCGAAATGTTTTTCGCATAATTCTTCTTCTGGTGTGAGAAAACGCTTTCGTGGTATTTCTTCGAGCTCCCAGAATTTTTGAAGAGTTTCACTCATGTCACAGTCTGTATAATGAATACTGATTGTTGGGGTTGGAGTTTCTTGGGTTTTTCCAGACAACACCCAACCGAGTTCGGTCTCAATTGCAATTGGAGATCCTCCTGGTCCACGTAGCCTTCCACTGCACAGTAGTTCAGCGAAAATGTCACCACCGAGGAGAATGTCCATTGGCCCAGGCTCATAAAACTTTGGATCTGCTAAAACGAGAGAAGAAATATGAGACCAAGTTGAAGAATTCACACGATGTTGAGGAAGTACACCAGTCACTTTCGGCATAATTAGAGCGTTCACTTGTGACGAAAATGTTGGTTTCACACGAGAGTTAAACTGAAGTTTAACGAATGCTTTGGATGTTCCCACTCCTGCCGCTCCGAGACCGGAAATAGGAATGTTAGCTTTATGTCGCTGTAATTTTAATTTCTGCACACAATTTTCAGAAATTACACTGGCTTCAGAAGCGCTGTCTAGAATTGCACGGCATGTATGGAATTTTCCGAATGAGTCTTTCACATTTATGATAGCTGTGGGCAATAATACTTGAGTGACACAAGCTTTGTCACTTGAGAAAAAGGTAGATACAGTTGGTTGTTGTTGGTCACTTGACGCTGGATTGGACTCACGAGGAATATGTAACACGGTGTGATGTAGAGATTTGCACTCTTTACATTTGTACTTGCTTTTACAGTCTTTGGAGCTATGTCCAGCACGTAAACAGTTAAAACACAGATTTCTGTCTTTCACAAGTTGAATTCTGTCAGTCACTGTTTTAGACAGAAATTGTTCACATTTGAATAGATAATGTTCACCGGAACATTGAACACAGGATGAGGCGGTTGTTGCATGATGAACAGCCGTCTGTTTCTTTTCAAAGTTATTTTGAATTGTTTTCACAGGCACAAATTTTTGTTTTGAAATTCCAGCTGCAGCAGTAATACGAGCATGACGATCCAGAAAAGCAGTGAATTGTTCTAATTTTGGTAGTTCATCATCTTTGAGTGAACGTTCCCACTGAAGTCTAGATTCAGAATCTAACTTCTTGCTAATGATGTGGATGATCAACAATTCTCCAATTTGCTCTGGGTCAAGTTTGAGTACGTTGAAGGCTCGAACACAATCAGTTGTTGTATCAACTAATTTTCGAAGCATCACTGGATTTTCGTTTTGTAGGTTGGGCTGCACAAGTAGACGGTCGATATGCGTTTTCACATTCTCACGTTTATTTTGATATCGATTTTTTAGTTTTGCCCAGGCTTGATCAAAGTTGTCGTCAGTTACTTCGAACGATGCGATGAGATTTGCTGCTTCACCTTTGACACAAGCTTTAAGATATTGAAGTTTTCGGCCACCAGTAAGTTTAGTTGAACTTACGACTGATGCTACGAAAAGATCGTGGAATGATAACCAATGTTGAGTTTCTCCGCTGAAGGTTGGGAGTTCCAGTTTTGGCAATTTGACATCTGCCACAGTTGTTGATGATTGTTGACGGGGATGTGGGGTCGCTACCGTCTTCTCGATTTCATTCAAAGTAATCTTCATTTTCGCAAGATTATCTTCAAGATCTTGATAGGGGGTTTGATGAGTAAGGATTTGAGCTTCATCCTTACACAGAGCCACGATGTCGTCATAAAGGTCGTCATTGTCCTTTCGAAGTTTCGTCACTTTTTCTAGGTGCTCACGTACTGCGTCTTCGCTGAGTGGATTAACAGTATGTTGACCGATAGTTGATTGCAGGGCAGTGACTTTGCCTACAAGAGCTCTTCGTTTGTTCACCAATTTATTCATTGTGGGTTTTGCACTGATGACTGACTTTTTCCCGAAATTAAACTGGATTTAAAGTATCCTTGGCTCGATGGACCATGAGATGGGCGGTCAGTGTAGTTATGTAGAATGAATAAACTAGTGAATTTAAAATTGTGTAGGTTTTTGTTTAGATTTATTTTAATTGATAGGACAGGAATAACGGACTGCGGTCAGTGTAGTTAAGTGTGTTATATGTAGAATGAACAAACTAGTGAATTTAAAATTGTGTCGGTTTTTGTTTAGGTTTATTTTAATTGATAGGACAGGAATAACGGACAAGAATGTTGAGCTTGTGGCTCGCTCACGTTCACACAGAGTATAAAAAAATTGTAATGAATAATGATGGTGCTTTGCACGCTGAAAAGAAAAATGCTGGAATATTGTATCCGGATTTAGACTTACTACACACATAACATACATACATATAATGGAATAGATACACACTATCAAACAGAAAGTGTACTTTCACCTGTGAGAGAAAGTAATTTCAAAGAAGGTAGAGTTTAGACTCTTATTACTTTTGTTTTGGGTATGCCAGAATTCTATAACATGATAAGCATTAAACATTTACAATCAGATTTTTCGAACAGCATTATCATTGTTATTACTTTTGGTGTACATTTGATATCCATTTGTTATTACGAATGTCAACCTATATGCAATACAAAGCTCATTGGTCTGATTGGCAGCTGACATAAATGTTGTAACATCGGTTTCGTATACAATCTCTCCTGTATGGACTGAATTTAATATAATTCTTTTCTTTTGTGCACCTGTAGGTTGTATTTATATACTCAGATGGAATGGCAGAATAAACTGTACGAAAACCCCTGTGGCAGTTCGGCTATCAGCTTGTGCTTGTGAACCTTTTTCTGAGCAGGGAGTTCATATGTTGCTACTGCTAGCAGTGTAGCAGAATATAATATACACGTAAACCCTGCATTTGTTTTCCTCGTTTTTGGCTGAATTCAAATCGAAATTTCTCGAGAACGCAGCCGACTGCCACTCCGATTTCCACGGATTCTGAACAAGGAGAGAGAGCTATTTCAGAATCCATTTAAATCGGAGTGGCAGTCGGCTGCGTTTTCGTAAAAATTCAGTTTCAATTTTTCGTGAAAAATTGTCATATTTTCGAACATACGAAATAAAATTGGGAGTGTTAAGGTTTTAAACTACGTGCAATATACTCTCACATAACATATGCACGATTACGGTCGTAGTAGTGCCTTCCTAGATTCAAATTCCCTAAAATTGGAAAATCAACCGTTGGAAACGAGGTCACGGCGACAACTTTGACTCAATTTTTGAAAACTTAAACATCATTTTGGAGGCTTCAGAATTAGTTTAGGTGAATGAGCGAAAAAAGCTATATCTATATCTATTATTTGGGTATGACTACAATCCGAAAAATCGTGTTTTTAAAATTTGTTGGCTTCTTCTGCCATTCAATCGCCAACACATTATTTAGGCTGGAATGGAATCCGAAAGCAAGCCTACAGATACAGATTTCTCACAGCAGCGAAACCTGTGCAATTTCGTTGAATTCATTCGACGAATTGAGAAAAATAGGGAATATAATGTACAAGACGATTGTTGGGCTATTGTACTGATTGTGAGTATTGAATAGTGGAAGGTAGACGAGCAGGGCATAGTGAAGAGCGAGTGGGCCTGTCAAAGAAGGAAAGAGAAGTCAATTTAAGAAGAGAAATAAGAGCCAAGAGGTTGCTATTGCACTTACACAATCTTACATGCCTACTTGGAGACCGAGGTACTGGTTATGTATGTTGACAGTGGTGGCCTATTCATATGCAAATGAAAGAAAGCATACAGGAGAATTCAAATTGTAATTCCTGCAACAACACAGGCAACGGACTACTCGGCTGAATGGAAAACTCTGATCACATATCGTTCAATTCGTTCAATGATCGAATCTTTGAACGGATGAGAGCGAGTGGGAGCAGGCAGTGAATAAATATCTTTCAATGTACTTACATCCATGTATTCTATATAAGCAGTCAATAGCTCTCCCCATGCTTCGTTTCTTTGTACAAAAACTGCAGGAACATGTTATTATCAAGAAAAGAAGAAAAGATCTTATTCGAGAATTCTTTCGCTATTCACATTGGCCTAGATCATAACAATAAAGAAAAAAACCTTTCTGCCAGTGGGAGTTGAATTAATATAACATTGTGAAATATTTCGGTGTTTACATATTTATGTGAAATGGCAAGTGAAATGGGCAAGTAGCAAATTTCAGATGTACCTGTATACAATTCAATGGAAAATTTTGATATTTAGCATATAACATTTCTGCAAATTTCTAAAATGAGTCTATGTTATGTTAGATCACCATTTCATTAATATGCCATTAAGCACGACTTTAGAATGTAACACATTTATTAGTTTACCTTAATGACAGTTTTAAGTCACTAACATTAATGCGTGCATTTTCATATCTAAGTTTTCCTGTAGTTTTTTGTATTAATTAAGTAGTAAGTAAGTATTTATTTAAGATGACACGGCCGGTGGCCCTTACATCTGTTTTTCTTTATATTATATTACAATTTATAGTATTCTTATAGTGTTTATAGTATAGTATTCTTAAAATATTATAATATAATATAACATGGTTTACTTTCTGCAGAGTTGCGAGGTTTTAATATTCTAAACCGCACAGTTAGCAGATTCGGTAAGTAGACTGTTCTTAGCTGAGCTACGGACTTCCAGAATAAAAAAGTGTTGTGTAATGCTGTGTTGTTCCTGCTTATCATAGCGTCGTGCAGATTGTTTAGATTAATAAAATTTCGTCTATAAAAACTGTATTGGGGGCATTCAAACATTACATGTTTAAGCTTTCAGTCGATTTTGAGTTACAAAGCTTCCACGAGTCGTCTAAATACGTTAGGGTAGTACATTTTTTGTATAGCCCCTAATTTCGTACCCGTTCCTTCTACGTTTATGTGATTTATGCCTAACTTAATTTGAAAGTGAAGTCTACATGTACCCCACCCGATATTAGAATTTCGATACCGTTGTTCAATAATGAGTTTTGCTACTACAAAATTGTGACAATCTTTTAGAATCCCTCATACATTTGATGTCTTCAGTCATCAAGTTCTCCTTCATAAAGTTTTCTAACTCTGTTAATTTTGATTGAAACACACTCTAAGATATTCATAGTGTCGATTTTATACGATTTTAACATATTTTTGTACGCTTTCAAACCAATTTCCTAGGGGTTTTGATATTTTTTGCATTAATTAGCATTATAATTTGTAGGCAGAACACGTGTATCTCCACATAACACTGTCAGTCAAGAATTTTTAACGAGTCACAATTTTGTGTGTACTGGCTTGGGAATTAGTACTGTATAAGCAACGTATTTAGTTTCTATATGCAGCTTGATTTTTAGTGTCTCCAGTCTGCATCAGTGCTGACCATAGAAATCCATCTAGGTAATATATATTTATTCTGGGCTTGTATCCGAAAACAAGTCACAGTCACAGTGAGAATCGTATATTTGTTGGTAAATGTCAGTAGCATACACAAGTTCCTTGAAAAAAGTAGAGCATATCAAACTTGAAAGAAAATCATATAATTCTGAATTTGTATGTATGTGCGTGTGTATTTGCCTTTTTCAGCATTGCCTAACATTCGTTTCATTTTCCAACCTTTCCATGAAACACTCATACAATATGTAACGAATTGTGCAACGTGACATCACACCCTCCGCTCTACCGATACGTGCATTTAAAAGTAATGTAATTTCCTTTCTGAAGATTGCTTTGACTCTTCATCCTTCTTCTGTGAGTCATGCCCCTTCAGCTGTGCGAACACGTCAACGTTGAACGAAATCAAGCCCTACAACCAATGATTTGTTACGAATCTCATTTTATGTCATTCTGTCATCCTTTACTAAACGACACAATTAGCTTCGTTAGACCTCCGTTGTTGAACCAGATTCGTTGTCACTTCCGAAAATTGCATGACTTTGGATTTTAATTCGACTGGAAACGGTGACACGTACATACATCGTGTCAAAATAAATTGCAATGTGTGAGCGCCTTGATTCCCCCGTCAAATCATTCTCTAAATCCAATCTGACTCACAAAACTCGTAACTTGACGCAGCAGCATTGCATGTAACACGGTAAACATGACATGGTGTAATAATACCATAGGAAATTTCACGGGCATTGACAACTTTTTGAGCAGTATGAAACCGAAGTGGTTCATTTGCATACCTGTAGATCTTCCCACAGAAAGGTTGTGCAAATGTGAGAACACAAATTCACTTCTGTGCCATCAGAGATTTTCAGACTGGGCTAGGTGTAATTAAGCCACATGAACATTTATTAGTAATATGGTTGTAATCATGGCGAGCCATTATTTCATGAGCATGACAGTGACAGGGGCAACCACCACGGTGCATGGTCAACCGTATGAATATCATAACACTTTCAGCGAGAAAATTTGAATAATTTCAATCTCTCACTCACTGCAAACTAATAGTTACTTTGTCAAAATTTTGCAATATAAATGCATAACTTTGCCGACACCCTCAAGCACATTTTAATGAACAAGTTAGAAACTGCTTTGAATAATTTCCATGTGAATTTGTTACAAAAAATCGAATTCTAAAGGTTTGATTTACTACAAGGTGGCTTTGTGCTTTTACGTGGTACTTAATTTTTGCAATAAAGTTGATGTTGTCAAATTACGATTTTGGTGCTTTTGAAGAACTGTGTATGTAGGTATGCATTTAAATATTTGTAGAAGGGTTTAATCACGAATACAACAGCTAATGCAGCACGAGTGGAAATCGATTGCATTTGAAAGACACGAGCAATGGAAAACTCATTAGCAAAATTAAATTGCAGATATATGTAACGGTAGCGATTTTAATTATACTTAGCGCAGACGTACACCAACTTGAATGCATGAGTTTTCACAGAAAGCATACATAAATACCTACTGGATTGGCTAAATTACCTTTGCATGGAACAATCGCCTTGAGCCAGCTCACTGTTTTAAGTCGTACAACTTACAAGTCGCACTGTATTATAGAATTACACCTTTACCAGGTACATTGTGTAGGTATTATACATAAAATACATACATAGTAGGTACGACGAAGAGCAAACTTTCTCTTCTGGCTCGATCTATTTTTCTGAGAATTTGTTAACAAGGTAAATTTGGTAGCAGCCTGTTAGCAGTTGAAGTAGAATGAAGTAGAATATGGTAGAACCCTTCAGTTGGACTAATTTCTAGCTGCTGTCTGCTCAATTTAATAATCCGGACTAGAAAAATAATTGAGGAGGATTTCAAGAGACGGAGAGAGCACGTTTGCACGTTTATGCACTGGCAACCTTTGCCCACTCCGACAGATCTTCTAATTGTGTAGCAGAAAGAGAAAACTCCGCATACGGTGCCTTAAGGTAGTACTAGTGACGCGCCATTAAAGCTATGCGAGCAGAAGAAACTATAAAATTACCTTTTGGGTGCACAATACACTGATGATAGGGAAGACGAATGAGTCTGAGCGGCAGTGAATTGAAGTGAGAAGAGTTACTGCGTTTTTGTCCGTGTCTGCACTGTATCTGTATTTCTGTCAAGCTGCTCTCGCAGTGAATTGTGGGTGGCTGCCGACTTATTTGTAGACTCTATTATTGGCATCGGATTCCAATCGGCAAAACGTCCATGTATCCTACATTTGTAATAAAAAGCGTTTTTGTATGAGCGTCTATAATTTATTTTATCTGCGGATTTTTTCCTCTTAAACATAATGACTATCGTATACCCATATACTTTACAACACTAATATATTACTCTGATGTCTGAGTATGCAGTGACTCGCGGTCCATAGGTAAAGAGAAAGAGAGATCCCATGACTCTTCCCCAAAACTGACCCATATCAATTTCCACAAAGAGAAATAAAATATGTCAATCGTTTCACTGCTGCAGGCCGATAGCTACTCCAAAGAGGAATTTCACTTTAATAGAGAAATATCTTGGAAATCATTCCGATAAGGGCATAAACTCCTAGAAATATCCAACAACCTAAGCTCCGGAAAAGTCGCCAAAGTGGGCAAAGATGAAAGCCCCACCAGCGAAGAGCTATTCCGTATGGACGGACAGCGGAGCCATTAAATAAGTAAAGTCAGCTCCAAAGATAAGTGGTAACACAATAGACCATACATTATACCAATGAGATACACGGATAGATACCGAAACACATTCCTTCTCGTGCACACATTACAATGTAGAGTGTGGAATTTAGTAAAAGAGAAAGTTAAGCTGAAGGGAAAGCCGCGCAATGAGAAAATAAATGGAGAAAGCACAAAGGACAAACGGCTCAGCTGACACAAATACAAATGTAGGGAAGACGAAGGGAGAAAACATTAGCAAATGATCCGGGCTCATTAATCCTGCGAGTGGCTGCCGATGAAGCTGAACACAAAGCCAACTAAGACTCATGTCATAAGATGAGAATAAGGATACTAACATTTGTTTGCTTAGGTTAGTTTTGTTTGGCTGGCTTCCCTTCTCTCTCTCGCTCGATGTAGTCTTCGTCCCTAGCCCACTGAAATTAAATACAAGACAGGCCTAAGCTCTTAAATACAGGGTAATATCTGTACACGGTCCTGGCAAATGTAATATCTAGTGAAAATAGATTTCTATGAGTTTCACTGTGGCGATTGTGGTTAAAGTTGAGTAGCGGCGGCCTGACTTGGCGGACGGCCCATACCACCACCAGCCACAAAGAAATGAAAATCCAATCTACGAATTACTTAATACTACCAGAAATGGCATACGTTACCAAGAAAAGATACAGATAGTTATTCCTATTAAATACATACAGAGAATAAAGTATGACCAGTCTGGGCTACGACTACTAATACTACCATGCTCTAATAATGTACAGAAAGAGATAAGAGTACCTCCAGGATGCCATGCTTATATGCTCATAGTAAAGTATGTGCAGGAGAAACTGGTTGGTTAGTTTGAGTTCTAGTTCCCGAGCCACAATAAAAGTCAAAAAGAAGATGCTTGTCGAAGGGAGAAATATAAATCCTCCTTTTCGATTTGGCAAAAGAGCGGCGCTAGGATGCTCGCTCGCTCTCTTGTGTGCTTAAGGGGACTTTTCCAATTCTAATCTCTTTTTTATGATAGACACCATTACACTGTCTCGTAGTCGTCATAATACACATCACATAACCATCAACAGCCACTATGTATTATGTAGTAACCACTTACTTATGTACTGGTGGTGGAAGAAATAGGTGTATTTATGTATGTAGAATCTTTGGGTTACTTTTTCAGAACCGTTTCCCAATGATTCTGCCATCAAATATACATATTGGGCGTAGATTCATGTATGTGAATGGAGAAAATGTGGCTTGTAGCAGTGGCATTAAGGCATTTGTGTGATAAATGTAATATGTAAAAAAAGTAGCTTCTTTGAGAGTTCTTGGTATTATTTGATTTATAACAGAATTGAATCCTACATTTTTACACATCATCAAATAAAACAGCGACACGCCACGTCGAGATTACGCTGATTCCTGAATGGAAGCAATTTAAAAGCTGAGAGCGGTTGTGAAAGATTAGAAGAAAGTTTAAACTTTTTGTAGCTTGATTTGAAGTGAAAAACTATTTTCTCCACGAAGAAACTTGTGAAGAAGTTAAATCTTCCTATTTTACTGAGAGAGTACAGAATAAATGTGACATTTAGACTGCACATTGAACACACAGTGTAAAGTGTGAAGTGCACGAGTGGAAAACTGATGAGTGTACTACTTTGGGAGTTGAAATGCCAATAAACCTGCGGCTTTCCGTGTCACACCGATCTCAATTAGGTTATCCACTTTTGATCAACAACTACATAGGCTCCACCTCCGTCCCCCCCTCTTCACTCGGTAAACAAAGCAGTCACGGATGTACAGAGCAAATCATTTATGGAGTAGTGTGGGCAGGCAGCATCATAAATAAACTTTGGTGTCTGATTTTCGCTGAGACGGTGCAACGTGGACGATCAAGGTATTTAGTGTCTTCAGTGGGGGTCGGGAAACTCTTAAGATGTACATACTATACAGAATAGAGGTACATATAATTTCAAGGATGACTGGAGAAAAGACACTCCTGCTTTCTCTCTATTTTCTCTTCAATCATCTCGAGTTCATTCAGTTCTGCTCAATATTTCCTTGAAATGTAATTTCGGGATTGTTGCAATAGACATAGAAATTCTCCGAGCTACTAGAGGACACGAGTTTCCACTTTATTTCCCTTTCTGTTAGGGATGGTAACAGGTAAGCAGTTTAGTGTAACAAATGTTTCCTAGAAAATGCCCTAAGCTGACAAGAAACAGCTTTCAACTTCGTATCTTCTTGATTTAAGCTTTTTCACGGCAGAGCATTGTGTAAGAGGGAAGCCTCTAAGATGTTGAAAATATATAGATAGGTACTAATAAAATTTAAGCCGATGCTGCCGAGTACAAAGTCCTATTAAATGTATTAGTGGCTACCCTGAGGATTACTTACTGTGTACAGAAGAATTTATAAGTAAGTCAAGGACTACTTTAAAGACGCCGTGTAATATATGAAGGTAAACAGACGAAATTGCGTTGCTTTAATTAAACCTGGCCGAAAGTATGCATCTACGTTAATTAAAACCCATCTCTTTGGAAGG
>JABASC010004349.1:0-12042 GCA_019776185.1 Plutomurus gul | reverse complement strand
TTTTTTTCCTATTTGAACTTTTATTGTGTCCCCATTCCATTGAACTGAACCTTTATTCGTTGAGTCAAAATCATAGATTAAGCGACTTCCCTAAAAGCGTTATTTACTGCACAGGCAGCTTAACGACAAATTCTATTATACTATTGTGGGTCAGAAGTTTTTTCAGTTCATTTAATGCACAAGTTTCATTCAGCGGGTCTGTGAGTCTGTCACAAAACAATAAGAACAAAGTGTGGGAAAAGCTTTCTTTGTTTTCACCATAAGTTTTCCTTCTTTTCGACCTAGAACTCCAACGCACCAACTTAGACACAATATGGATCCATTTTATATACAGACGCGACTGGTTCGAACACTCCCTAATGTCGCTTTATTCCCTATACAACCCCATACGGAAAATGCCATCTCTTGATATTTACCCAGGCCAAGAATAAAAATGTAATATTGCTAAACATCATCTCTGCGTTTGGCAGTGTTCATCCAGAAATCTACATGGCTCTCTCGCCTTCTTTTTTCCTTTCTCTTATGCTTTGTCTTTGGAGTATTAGAAAGGAAGAGAGAGTCACGACCTACTGTCTCATCCTTTCTCTAGGTGCCGATGATCGATTGTCGCAATCGAAAACTGTCAGCCCAAAACGAACGTGTTTGGCCGGTCTACCTACATTTTCAAATAAACTACACAAAAGACATCTGCAAATGTGTCCGGATGGCAATATATTATCCATAAAAACAGAAGTTACAGTGTCATAGACCTATAGTCCCCTTCCCTGGCACCTAACACATGCTAATACATACCAGATATACAATATACCACATTATTGTACAGTAAATCTATCTATACCAACAATGTCTTTATTTACACTTTTCACACGAGAGTGGGTGTGGAGTGGAGTATGTTGTAGGTGCTGCTCAAATAAATAGAAAAAGCAAGTCTGATACTGAGCAATCTTTTGCCAGGTTCATTTTCGAGAGCTTTTCTTTCTCGACCCACTATTATTATTTTAGAGTCGTTAATACTCATAGAAGGGAAGCTGAAATAATTCACTTCGAGAACCTATACTACATGTAGATAGGTACGTGTACAGTGGAAAGGGCAATTCATTTGTTTACTTACAGTATCTGGATTACTAGTGGTGTCTAGTGTTTACCGTCGAGAATTTCTCGCCGGTTAGTATTAGAAAAGTTTCTATAGTACCATTGGAAGGTGCAGAGAGAGTGAGAGTCAGAGCCATTGTGTAGAATGGGCAATGTAATAATGCAGAATATAATATTTATTACTCTGTCCATATGAAACACAACAAAGGTGCTCTCTTCACTGTACAGCGAGTGGTTATGGTGAGGAGAAAATGCTGTAACTTTCACTAACTGCTCTTACTTCTCGATATTGCTTCAATTTTAGAGTCTTCTTACGTTGGCCTGACATAACTCCTTTCTTGTACTTAGTATGCCATTAACATGTTGAGTCAATGTGATGCTCGCTGCATGCGAATACATGTTGTAACACTAGACGCCTACACTGAAATGACTTTATGCCATATAATGGCACATTGTATAACAAAAGCTAGCAAAAGCGCAGTTGGACGTGTGCCTACTGTTTAAAGAAACTGGACGACAGGGTAGCACCGTAATATAAGCTATTCGGCACCTGGAGACATAGAGAGGCTGCTTGTATGTATACAGTTCGCCATGTGCTAATAAAGGAAAGTCTTCACATTCACTAACTCTATTTGTGAAACTACCTAGCTATTCATGGAACTAATGTACTCGTTCACGCTACACACACACACATACATCTAGTAAAGTGTGCTCTATTAACTGTTAACACAAGCTAACGTTCCTTCCTTTGGTACGTCGGTCAGACCCCTCTCTCTCTCCCTCTCTCGCTCTCTCTCTGAGTAAGTCAAAGTAAGTTACATATTGTTAGTTAGTGCAGAAGCGACAAAGCCGTAGTCGTACTGTAAGCTCTTCTTAAGCGAATGAGTCAAAGTGAAAATCGGAGAAAGTCACGATCGCCATCAAAATTCCGCTCCGAGAAAGTTCCTTTATGAATCGAGTCAGACAGGACTGTTCTGTTCGTTCTAAAGAAAGTTGGTCTCTCTTCTCTCTCTCTCTCCCCACTACTACTTACTACCTTTCTCGCCTTCCCTCTTTCCCTTATTAGTTCACATCAACTAGCAAAGCAATGCATCCTGCAATGAATTTCAGCAACGCCATGCTACGCTATGGTACATTTCTAACCAGTGGACTGGTTAAATTTCCGTCGACTTCAGATCCAAAGAGCTTTCATCTCCTCAACTGACTCACGTCATATTGCATTACAAAGCCACACCAACCACGCCACATGATCACGCTCCAATCCTCCCTATGTTCAAGCACCGAAAAAGAAATACTATCTGCATACGTACTACCACGGTACTATTTAACTACCTTCACTAACTGGAAGGAAACACTATAAAGGGCTTCACTTAATATTTACATTTATCCACCTATAAATATATTCTATTTCACTATCGATACCAGAATTTATATATTTTCTGTATCTGTCTTCATAATTATATAGAAAGACAGGTTTCATATTCCCTCGCTCAATGGATGTAGACGTGTAGTACGCGTAGTGAAAGTTTTGCTGTGCTCTGGCTTATACGAGTACTCGTAAGTTCAGATGCCTATCTCCATAAGCTAGTGTGTGTACGTTAACATTAATATGATGATGAAGCGGTATGCACTACTGCTACTACTGCTATCTGTCCACCTAGATTTAGATGAGGAACTCGTCCAACGTTTGCAATACTCCAACGGTGACGGTCGACGAGAGCTTAATTGACTTGATAGGCTTACTAAAGCAAACTATCAGCATAAATTTGACACGCTCAAGGAAACTTTAAGCTCCACAGGAAATTATAATGCACTTACCATTTTCGTTCCCAGCACCAAGTCCTCAATTGTGTTTAGGGACTGACGTTGACTTTCTCTCTCTCTTCTCTCTTAACGCTACACTAGTTTGTGGCCCCTGTCTTCTCTCTATCTCTCAGCCATCCATACATGCTTGCATGTGTATGTCTGTAATAGTGTTTATGTGGAGCTTTAATGATAATGTTACAGCGATACGAATAACGGTTACCGGTATTAACTGGCTATTTTGCGTTACGAAGCGGCACGTTTATTCACCAGAACAGACATTCTGCAGCAGCAATTGTGTTAAAAAGTGAGAGATACGTATTCCTTCATACATATTATTTATGACCATTTTAGCTAGTGGCTTTAGGATTAAGACAAGGCAAGGAGAAAGCCAGGGAATTTCCATTATTGATATTCTATACCAGCCACCCACCAGACCGACAAAGTTTCCCAGCCAAAGTTTCAGCAGTTACATGTACTTTGAACTATTGTGGATATTAAGTTATCGGCTGGAGGCAATCCAAAGTTTTCCACTTCCGCTTATTGTACTGCAGTACTGTATATGATATTTGAGGCTGTATTGTAGAAACACAGACACGGCATTTTATTATAGGGTGGTGAGTGGTGGCAGTGCAACAGTAGTGAAAATTGTCTTATTATTATTACATAGGAATTAGGTAATTCAGCGTTAAAGTACGTACATACATTGCGATTCATCAAGGGGTTATTGCTGTGGTGTTTTAATTATAAGCACGATGTAACATCCTTCGTTATGCGTAAATACAAATACCCACTACGTACTGATAATAGAGTTGGGTAGGATTGCTTGCACCACATTTTGGAGGAGTACTAAAGTAGGAATTGATTTTGAACGAAGAACATCTACAATAACGCCCGTGTTGTTAGTTTTGTATGATGAGAATAGAAAGAGCTCGTCGTAGTAGAAACATAGGGAGCCTCTTTTATTAATCAAGTCAAGCACACTGGAGACAAGAGCTTCCACCACCACTAACATGAGGGTTTAACTTTCACAACATTTGTTGGCTCCTATGTCTGGCTAGTCATGCTGAAGCTTTTTGGCAAAAATGTCTGTGGATAGCAATTTGGCTGGTTTTCACACGTTTTTGGATAAATTCGATAGACGTGCATGGTGGAGAAAGCAGAGAAAGTCAAAACAATCGAGAGACTCTTGGGTAATGCATGAAATCCAAAAGTGAGAAAGTTGTGCTCTGTTTCAGTTTAGGTAACCACTTCTTCCCTCCCTTCCTTCTCCCTTTTTCAACCGCTTCATAGTCAAATTGAGTCGTGCTTCACTCAGATAGAGATTGCCTGCAGCAGCTCACTCTGCCTTCCCCTAGCTCTGTGTCTTATGTATTGTTAGGTTATCATTGTATAGTATACTACTTGGGGCTATTTTCAAATATAGATTACACATTATATTTATTCGTTATGCTTATAAATTTCTTTATAGAGTTCTGATACAAAACTTTAGAACTTTTCCCCCATGAAATATGGATGGTACTTTCAGAGTGAAGTCAGAAAAACTGAAAGTAGGTGAAAGTTGTTACCCTTTGGGAGGTTGGAGATGTAGGTAAACCACTTATTACTATGTATGTCATAAAGTTGGTATTAAGTATTGCGCCATTCTGCCCTCGGGGAGGTGATATTCAACAGAAGATTGTTCTGGTGATGATTTATAGACGCACGTGTCATTTTATTTAGAAAATTAACATTCTCTTGGCTCCACGGCCCAATGTGTAAGCTCTGTAGGCTGAAATGGTGGAAATAGTTCACCTTTCACTTAAGTTGCACGGAGTGGAGTTATTTATATTATTTGGCTTCTCACAATTCTAACACAATAACTGTGAAGGAGGCGAATTGTTGTGCCAGATAAACAACATGCCTATACATATTGCTTATTTAAATTCTTTCTTCGTGCATCAATAATTCTGCTTTCATAACATGCCAAACATGTGAACCGTTGTACACAGACAAGAAATATGGCAAATAAAAGATAATTACAGTGATTTTCTCCATTTATCACGCTACTGGTGTTTGACACGAACCATTTCCTTCAACACAAATTTTTCTCAACAAATTCTAGGCACATACTCGCAGCCACTAGAAAAGCTATATTTATCATTTGGGTTTTCGAATTTGAATCAGTAGCAAATCGTGCAGTCCAACACACATGAGGAATTGGCCTTGCTTAGGGTTAAACAGTGAAGTTGCCTGAATTTATTTTAACCCTAAGGAAACTGAACTGCCTAATATTGATTGTGTCATAGAGAAATATATTTCAAGCGAAACAGTTTCTTTACAAGGGTTATTGCAGCTTGCAGTAGCATAGAAATTCAGGTAATGTATTCTGCAGAATACATTACCATTTATATTTTGTTCTCGTTGCATGACTGTTACACAAAAATTGCAAATGATACAGTCTGCAGGTAAATTGTTTAAATTAAATTTGGAGCATTTTGAAGCGATATAATCGAAACTGGTTCTCTTGCATTTAAAAAAAATTCTGTAGCTCATTTTTGATTGATGAGGTTGTTATGTATTCTAAAAGAAAAAAAATGAAATGAAACGACGAACACGATAATGCATGTTACCTCCATAATGGAGGCTCCATGTAACCGAATTTTGCTATATTATGGGGGAAATTTTCTTTCCATTACTTATTGGCCACTGACAGTTTATTGACGTGTGATAAAATTCAAGTATAGTTACAATGCAGCAAAAGTAGCTAACAAGTGCTTTCCCCTTCCTTTCGCAGTGAGCAGCTTATGACCATTAAGTTGAACTCATTAAAAATAATGTATAACATTCTCAGAGAAAGTTAACAAGAACACATGATCAGTGCTGTTTGACCTGATCGACAGGCTTAAATGTCCACTATTTGTGCATTTAATGCACCATGTGTGCTTCTAAATATATACATAAATACTCGGGCTTATATTAGAGCACGTGATCTGTATGTAATCTACATGATGATGGCTTGGGAATATATAAACTTATCAAAGTGCAATTTATAACAGGAATCCAGGAAAAGTAAGTAGCTTACTGTTGAAGAAAGAGGGAGAGAGGGGCATTAGAGCACAAAGGAAGCTCACATAAGCAACTCGTACTCACTCACCGGGGTTCTCCAGTAGTTTCAATATTAAGTAGATGCCTTGGGGAATTGCTCTTTTCACGAGCCAAGTCCATGCACACTCACACAGACACAAGGCGAAGGACTAGGTACTATTTACTCCTACAGTCTACAGGGTATCTTTGCAATAATGTGCAGGTTCTAAAAAGAAATAGCTCCACATATATCATTGGACAGGATATAAATTTCCCGTCGCTGTTTACCTTGCAGGTAACCACACCCTGTAGATGAGTGATGCACACAAATACAGCTTCATTTTAAGACCAATCGAATTTTTCAACCCCACGTAAATTTTGAATGTTCTATAGAAATTGAAGATGAAATACAGCCGTCCTCAGGAAACTTACTTTCAAAGTCTCGCATTATGCAGCCTATACCGTACGAGAGAGAGAGTTTTTTCCCAAGTGCATTTACTTTACAAGAAAAGTACTTTAGAACAATCGATTGATAGCTATACAAGTTCTTGTTAGTGCTCATTGTTAAAGCTGCTATCTTATGTTCCCATTACACAATTCTAAAAGACAGCCAATGCTTCTCTCCATCTCCCATCATACAAATGCGCACACGAGGCTGAAACGTGAAATTTATCATATATAGATATATACTTAAATTGCTAACAAAGAGAGAAATGAAATTTCAACTTCATGTAGTAGTCAAACTCATTTCTTTTCTAAATGCAGCAAGCCCTTTGACAATCATACGCACAAACAGCACTAAACTGCATGCCACTCACTAACATACAGATTCAGATTGGGAACTGAACAAATATGCATACCATTATATAAACTATGAGAAAAGTCTAGTATACCTATATAAAAGCACTAGGGTAGATTTCAGGAATCGCCTATTACGCAGTTTCCAATCTTTTACGCGCTTTAAAGCACATTTACGCACCGCGTTTTACGCATGTGCGTAAAACGCAAGGCAATAGAGGGGTATCCCAAATAATACACTTTTATATTTACGCACTGCGTACCAATCATTTTACGCGCTTTAAAGCACTTTTACGCACCGCGTTTTACGCAGTGAGTACTGCGTAAGGCGATTCCTGGTAGATTTAGATCCGAGCGCTTCGACGACTGAACCAATGAGTCCGTGCATTACAGAGGAAAGCTTGAGGACTGAAATCACATTCCACTTTCATTCTGCAAGCAATATTATTAGTGAATACTCGTATGCCATGCTTCATATTTCGAATAGCGACTCTAAGCGAGTAAGCGAGAGGCTTTCTGAGCTGGTGTACACAATGTGAGTACAAAAGACGAAGTCATCAAATCTATACTATTACGGATCACTACATATGTCCATGCATGCAGTGTCCAATCCGCCGCTTTTTTAGCAGACTTGACTTGGGTATACGTGGTTTGGCCTGTTTAGAAAGATAGGAGGATGCTTTTGCTCTTTACGATAGAATTCTTCATCTTTGAGAACAGATATGCCAATACCACACTCACCACATCACTCGCTGATTTCCTAGAGATAGCTCGTATTCCTGCTGATAGCAAATGGAATTAAAGAATGCAATTCTTTTCGAGATGACATCGCCGGATACTTTCCGACTCGCTCCTATATACATATTATGCTTTTAGTGCATACTTGAACAAGTCACCAGAGAAAATATATCACCCAGCCTATATACGTATGCACTGGATAAGTAGTGGTGTAACTGGAGAGAAGCTGGCATCGTTCACGTACACATTCAGCAGTGAAAAGATGAAAAGCTGCTGCTTATCTAACAATTCTCTACAAGGAGTGACTCTTTCAATGGCTTTCACTTGGGAGAAAGTATGTCGGGATCGTACTACATTTATATGTACTACAACTATAGATATATTGGAAATACAATGTACTGGAGAAAAGCAAATTTTGTTGAATGGACTGATTTTTTTTAAAGAAATGAATGAGACATACGAAAGAGTATCTCTTACTAAACGTACATATCCATTCGAGAGATACATTTTCAATGTTCTCATTCCATTTTGCATGACCTGAACAGGATGGGAATTTTATATAACGCAGTTGAAGTAGAGTTATATGTAGTTTTGGCCATTAAAGTCCATAATATTAGCATGCAGTTTTTTTCAAGAATCCATGCAGCTACAACAAGATATTTATATTGCCAATGTTCCTTGTGTGTATACGTAAAGTCGTTTGAGCAACATTCTCTGTCTGGTTGATGGGAAATATATTCCGGTGTTAGTAGCTTTACATGGACGTAAGCTGTGCCTAAAAGACAAGACGCCCTGAAATTCAATCAATATCCCAGGTCGTAAGCTAAAGTCAAGCCGAGTCACCTATGGAACTTTCGACTCCGGTGAACAAAAAATACATAACAATAGTTCACCTGATGGCTTCCTCTATCTCTCTCTCTCTGTCTCTCTTGTATTGTATTTACTCCTGGGGAGGAACGCAGAGCAGAAAATCTAAATTGAGATCGAGTGAATTTCTTGTTCTACACTTTGGTGATGATGACTGATTATTATTGTGGAGATGAGCTAGAGCAGTGAGTTATCCGCAGTGGAGCAGGAGAAAAGGAGTGCGTTAGCGAAAGAAAATAAATCAATATGATGAAATGATAAGGGGGAGCTATTGAAAGAGTTCAATTCGTGCTCGGAGAAGAAAACGATTTAAAGATGTGATCTCATTTCATCTTTTTTCCTGAGAGTAAAGCTTCTCCGCCGTTCTCTCTCTCTCTCTCTCTCCTTCTGAGATGAGATGTGAATGTGACAAGGACAACGGCGGAAGGAAAGGAAGTGAGCACTGGCTTGGCTGGGATACGTGGAGATGATGCTGAGGAGATGTGAAGCGATCATATCTCTGTGCAGCACAACTGATAAGGAAAGATTTTACTAAACTACCAGTAACTGACTAGACCAAACCCAGTAGACAGGAATACCGGCGAGCACACAATGGAAACGGAAAAATTGAATGGGAGCCGAAGAAAAGGAATTCCATTTTATATTACATCCCATCACATCCATACAAAGAGAAGATATGTAATGGGCACAATGTCACCATGAAGCACCATACTCCTCAACATAATATGCTTATAGTATACGAATAATAGTATTTAGGACTCTGACATTAAAAAAAGTGGAAACCCATCATGTTCTTCATTCTAGGCTTAAGCCGTGCCCACAGTAGAAAAAGTGCGTATGAGCAAGATGCTACTACTACTGTAATATATTATATTATGTAGCTTCTTAGCTTTTTCCACTGTATGAATGTTGTATGTGTAGGTATTAGAGAAGAACAGACGAGAAAAAGTGTATGGTAAGGGAAAGGTTAATATTACCTCACAACCCTCGGCGTTATTTGAGTAAGAAGCGCAGTCATCGCAAACTTTGAGGCTGCATTCCGTGCATTCGCGGAAGTATTCGTCCGGTTTCATGGCTTTCACACAGACTCGACATCTTCCAGCGCTACCAGGTCTCCTACACAAGAGGAAAATAATGTTAGTTATAATATTCGGCTGAAATCATACGGTGATTTTAAATGCGATCGTTGCATTACTCGTACAACGGGCTACTGCTCCACTAGTGCGGATGATTTACTTCAAATTCTTCAGGGCACTTGTATAATGTGCTGCGTTTACAGAATTTAATTTCAGTCAAAAAAGATTCTCCCCTTTTTATTGGAGGAAAAATCCTTCATGCTGTAACGCTGCATATGAGTAACTCGTACTAATTTTAGAATAGATTGGACAGAGAGGTCTCTTGAATGGGAGTCAGGAGAATTCCCCATGTCATCTAATTATGGCCGTAAGACAAGTCATATCTTCACGTGCTCCCCCATTCACTCAAACAATTTGTGTGTCCATTTCAACCATTACTCATGCTCGGCAATGCATGACCTCTACTCGAGTATCCCATTAAAGGATTTGTGGCCCACCATTTTAACCAGCCCCAAGAAGAGAGAATATCATTTCTTCGTACTACAAATCGTCCAAACGGACTTTTCGAACAAATCAATTATGCATAATTTATACGATAGTTTCAGTACAATCTTGCGAAAATTGTAGTAAATGTGTGAATGAACTTTGTAACGTATCTAAATGTATCTATTTTTAATCATGAATACTACCGTTAATGGAGGAGAGAGCAAGGGAATGTTTTAATTGCTAAGTGAAGAATTATTGAAAATATATTTAACAATTTAAAGCGTTTTTCGCCACAACGGTACAAAATGATTTTGTGAACCCCGGTTTAGTTTCAAAGTAAATGTCAAATCATGTGTATTTTATTTGATCTTTAACGATAATAGTGTGAATAAATAGCCTGCAACAAATTAAATGTACAGTACTATAAATAAACATTAGTTTAGAATTTGCCCTTTGGTCTCTTGTCGAGCCATGCCTTGATTTTAGGATCATTCTGAACGGTACTGAAGAGCTTGGCTACTGCGGGAAAGTCCTTAGTCAATGAGACCTCCAAAACAGTCTCTGCATTTGTAATGGTGTGGGTAAAGATGATATCAGCATACGTCAGGGAGTCTCCAACTAAGAATTTCTTGTTCCCTTGCTGCAAATACTTTTCGAAGCGGCCCAAATGAGTGGGAGCGTCCACTTCCACCAAAGTCTTTGTAAGTTCTGCCGCCCTTGCAGTGTCATTCGAAAAAATTGCTCCCATAATGGGTCCGACCTCTGATAAAAACAAAAAAATCATTAGTACCTATTAATATTAGTTTAGAAAAATTTAAAATGCTAGAAGGATTCATGAGTAAGTTGTAATTTTCTTACTTCCTTGAAAATCCCGAACTGCTTCAACTAGTTCATCGCATTTATTTTCCTCTTCTTCATTCTTTCCGGCCAATTTGTACTTCTTTGCTAAATATCTGCAAATGGCGAAAGATTGAAATTTCATTTTTCCATCGACCTGTAATGCAGGAACTTGTCCATACTCCAATCCAAGTTCTGAAAATTTGAATAATGTTTCTCGTAAACAATCATATCTTACCATGTAACAGCAGTAATAAATATTGTTGTCGAATTTTAAAATATTAGGTTACTAACCGGCTTTCTTTTCAGGTGTCAAAGAGCCCATTGGGAGCCGTTCGTCCACAAAGTCTTGACCGGCGTAGGTCAAAATTTGTCGGATGGATTCACCCAAACCACGTCCATCGAAGTAGATTACTTTGTATTGCGGCATTGTGAGAAGTTGAGTTAGTTATGCGTTTTACGAAAGTATAAATGAATAAATATGTTGTGACTTGATCAAAGTCAGAGGGATAAATGAGAAGATGCTCCTGTGGCTAATGGTTAATACCGATGTTCTTTTATAGTCAATCAGTGCAGACTGCCATGACGTTTCTCTAACTTCTTAAGTGCTTATATAGTGGACTGTCAGTCAGTATATATGCCATAGTATTAACGTACATTAGGTAGGCCTGTTATAGATGAGACACTCGTCCGCAATTGGTACACGTACCAATCCTCAAAGCATTTCATTTCAATGTAAATAAGCTATCGTGAAGCGAAATTCGACCTTGACTCTCGTGAAAAAGAATGAAACTATGTAGAAGTGGCCTTGAGTGCAATACTACATTGTATAATAATGTAAACTGCCGGCTCAACTACCATAATAACTAGTACTTACATTAAAGCATTATATAATCTAGACTACGGTGAGAATGATATAATAATAATATGATGTGAAATGGGTAGGACAGGATATCGTGGGTTTTTTGCCTGAAAACCGTCTTGTAATGTTGGCTGGATGATGTACAACTGCATTTGCGACAGGCTGAATTACCATATAAAGCCCATAAATAAAATTTTATAATATATTTAGACTATATATAATACATTTAGACTTTGTGGCAACCTGGTAAAATTGCAAAGCTACACTAACGACTAACACCTACGATATATTGAATCAGGGTTTGCCAAACGGTGTTAAAACTACAACTGAAGCTCTCGTTATTTCGAATTTGAAATTTTGTACTGAGCTTTTTGAGTATTTTTATGAAATTAAATTTCAATTAAATATTTTGTTAAA
>JABASC010004348.1:0-12043 GCA_019776185.1 Plutomurus gul | reverse complement strand
AAGGAGTTATGTAAATTTACTATATCGTAAATCATCTATGTAATCCCGTGTACATCTTTGTTTAGAGAAATTGCAGCAAATGCGGTTTGCAAAATAATTTTGAAGTGGCGGTAGTGCTACATTAGTTATTTATACATATTCCAATGTTGCAAAAAAGAGTCGCTCACAAGTTGTAGACATAGTAGTCCATTTGACTTGCTACTTTCGAATAATTCGTACATTGTAGCTTTGCTCTATTGCAATTTGTGTACTATACACAATTTATTATCCAACGTATTCGTATATGAAATCCCAAGGTATCTATCGACACAATAAGGAATATACTACGGAGCGAAACTAATAAGCGAAATGGGTTTTACCTTGCTATTTCCGCTGATTTGGTCCAAAAGTCATCAAATTTTTCCCTGATGTGAGATATAGTATCATAGTACATTTTGTGAACATGTATGAACAACTGAGACCCGCGATGAAAACATTTAGGTACAAAATTTGAGGGCAAAACTTTAAGCGATTTTGTAATTTCCAGGGAATAACACTAATTTTTCATGAAACCTTGTGGCCAAAGTGGTAAGTTTGCAATCTAATGAACTTAATTAGCACATTTAGGTGAAATGGAAAACATTTCATCTTCAAAATAAGCTTTTATTTCAGTTTTAGATGAAAGTGGGGAAACAATCCCGNTTAGTACCTTCGAACAGGGAACTATAGCCGGGTTCAAACCTTCCGGGAAGAATATACCTGCCTTAGCTATTGTACTATGCTATGTATGTACTGTTGAAATGTAGTACGTTTATGAAGAACATAAATAGAGATGTGCTGGCAGAAACAGAAATTTTACAAATTCTTTTAACTACAGTATTTAATACATAATTATGATAAAATTTAGAACATTTTACAAACAGTCCGTAAAATAATTGAACCACTCCCGTCCACACAGTATCACGTGACATATGTGGTCGAAACAATAATGGTCACATTTTGCCCTAATTAAAGGCTAATTCTAATTGTTTGACTGTAATCTGTTTATCTAATTGTGAATTTATTATTCCAATTGAGTTTCAGGTGGTTCTAGTTCTCTGTAAGTTGCGGCCACAGTATTCTTTCTCCCACAGCCGGAAGTCCCCACCACCGCTGCTAGGAATGGTGGCATTAGCAATTGCCCTGCCCCCACCATCGGTCCATGAAATTCGACTTGAGTCCGACATGTTTGTCACAAGACTCAGTTTCGATTTCAGAATCGTTCACTGTGAGCCCAGGTAAGCATTTCACTTTTCTGCCTATAACCATCTGATGCTTCATCGAATTTTACATTTATACACGTAATATCAATAGTCGTACTTGCGTATATATAAGTATAAACGATGAGGAATCGAAGGCGCAAACCTTCGCAACCACCGCTCTCACTCCAATCAACTTTTCCAATAGTACTACACACGAAAAGGCTACAATTAACCCGAACTAATTTATTGTGTTCATTTGAACTTATTCCATTCTATGTAATCAATCAGCTTACTCCAATTTACTTTGGAAATTTCAAATTCCATGCCTTACAGACGGAATGTGTATGCAAATAATTGCATTTCGCTTTGCTGCTCAGTGTTTAATCAACAACAGAATGTTCTTGTCTTAGATAATGAGCGAGTAGCGCAACCAGTAGTCAGAAACAAGCAACAATTTTTTCTGCTCCAATTCCAATTTGCAATATCGCAGAAGGTGCTTATAGTAATTACTGTTTTAGCACCTAGAGATATCTCCTGGAGATAGAGAAAAATGGGAAACCTCTCAGACTCCTGTGGATTGGGTCGGCAACAAGAAAATTGCTGCAGCACGATATTTTTCGTTTTTCATTCCTTTAGCTACTTTACCTTTAATTAAGTAAAAATTGTGTAAAGGAGTTGGGTAGAAGTTATCTCATCTATTACGAGAGGAAGGTTGACTTCTGGAGCTAATGTATGTGATTATTGTTAATTATAAAGTGGAGCAGAGCAAGCTTGTATACAACAATCTCTTCACTTTGATTTCTATTTCATCTGGCTACTGTTCTGTTTTGTTCTCCAGGTTGGGTGTTGTGCTGTGCTACATGATAGGTACATAGATACATTGAGACATGGCGTTACACACTCGTGGTTAATATAGTTGTAAATTGCACAGAAGCGCTAATAAATTGCTGCTTTGTGTAGGATAAGAAATTGTGAAAGACAAATCTCATTCCTCTATCTCTCTCCCCAAAGATATTAACATTTGATAGGAAAGCGACGCCAAACACGGCCGTGAATGTATTTTGTACTGGTAGCCACTTTATTGTGAATTAAAATACATAACATGGGATATGAACATTTTCTAGGGAATAACATTTCCACTTGAAGCAGGTCTCTGTACAAGTGTGAGTATAGACGGATTGTAATTGCAAGATAACATAAGACTTGATTCATTTAATACTTATAATTTTATGTGTGCAGCCTTGTATTATCCCCCTATGTTGTGTTATGTGATGTTGCCTTGTTTTGTCTGGCTTGAATTTGCATTCTTGGCATTAAGAGTAGAATTAGAATTCTAAATTGTAATTCAAGTGGTAAAGTTGAAGGTAGGCGAAATAACAAGTCAAGTAGTTGAAGCCTGGTGAACGAATGCTATGATTATGAGTAATTGCTGCCTAGTTCCCATTTCCCACCTATAAATTAAGCCTGTTGGTTTGCTTCTGTCTTGTTAACTTAAATGGTCATCTCAACACCATGAGCATATCAACAACACAACATTATCAACTTTTCTTTTGTCAGCTTCTTGTCTTCTGACATGTTAAACTCTTGTAGCTGCCAACGATATGTAACGAATGTTCCATATCTACATACTTACTTACTACGAGTCAGCCAACAGAGCATTTTAGATTCTACTTACCTTTGTTTCTGTGTGTGGAGTGAAAGGCAATTTTCTGTGCTGCAGTCGGTTCTCCCATAATTGCAGACACACACACACTTTTCGGTGTGTAGTGTGTAGTGAGAGATCGGTTATTAAAAATGACTTCGATTCAATTCAAGAATGTTGCCATGCATAATGATGGACAGAACAGTGTGTGTGTGTGTGTGTTGTTTCAGAGAGCACACTGACTGCATGGAATACAATTTGCATCCTGCAGGCTATTTAAATTTAAAACAACTGCATTGCTCTGTTAATCTTGCTTTAAACCGCGAGGATTGTTGTTTGTACGGCAGAGTACGTTGCTTCCTTAAAAAAGTCTAAATACACAATTGCATTACGTGATTTGCTAGCAAAATATGGAAAGCAGAAGAAAGTTTGGCTCCAAGTACTTATTTCAAGTACTATTGAGAGGGTTCATGTTTCGATTTCTGTAAGATGATGATTAGTGGCATGGATTTCTTTTTGTTGGTGTGTATTGTGTTTTAATATTCACTATGCAGTATCCTCAATTATCACCATACTTTGAAATTGAGCGGAATATTTTGATTTTATCAGTTTACAGCATTGGGGTATACAGTTGTTTACAGTTGACTGCCAGAGGGTGGGACTTTTTAATCTAGGATCTAGTAGAAACAAAGGAATTTTTAGATTATAGATTTGCACTCGTATGATTATATATATGTGAAATGTAAGGTGGCTAAAATTTTACTCAATTATAAAATTGAAAGGAAATGTGCCAGCCGGTAATCTGAAGCTAATTGGGGATTCAGTTATTGCATTTTAAGAGATGTATAGGAGCTTAGGAGGCGGAGCCTTGTGTAGCATTTTACACGATTAAAAAGCAACTAGCACGCTTTCAGCTTGAAAGCTAAAAGCCAGCCTTCTTAAGCCAATTGATGAGTGTGTGATCTGATTCCAAATGAAATCTAATTCGGACAAATTATTACCACGGAGCATAAATGTTTCTGCGTATTGGTAACTGACGCCATCGTAGAGTTCGATGTAGATTTGTTACGTGGGACTTAATCATAACTTTTCCCAAACATTTAGCCAAGTATTTATTCGTGGTGAAATAAATCATGTGTCTGTGTAATTGTCCACATTATTTCATGAAAACGAGAGGCTTCGCGTTGCAAACTCGCTTTTACACGGTTATGTTGCAAAAACATAAATTTGTTTATTACTGGGACCCAACAATTTATAGCATTTTAATTAAGCAATTTCAGGGGCGGCGAAGAGAAAGATTTAGTAATTATTGTGATTATGACTTTTGTTCAATTGTTAATTCAACTCATTCATGTCATGCACCAATTCCATGGAAAGTTGATGTGGTTGCATTGGGCGAGGTGGTGCGGCCTTTTAGTGTACTTGTTTGACTATATGAACTGCACCATTGTTCTTTCAATGCTTCCAAAGCTATATATTAATATAATACAAATCGATTTATTTACGAATGTACTTGTCAAATTTGGTTGGATTGATGGCTACCACTTTTAAGTATTTCAACGTTTACTTAGTTATCACAGTGATAAATAATGACTCAAAGTGTCAGCAAAACAGAACCTAATTATTCTAAACAACTTGCGGGGTCATGTAATAAGGGAGAATCAGACTAATAAGTCATTAATAGAGAAAATTAGCTGATTTGATGGTATATTTTATATGATAACTTTGTACAGCTAATATTTAACCAGGTTTCTAGTTTACTCAGGATATACAGCCCCTGTTGGAGCAATGTGAAGTTATTTTCTCTTGCTTAATTTTTTCAAAGATTTTTTATATTGTCCTGTAAAGTTTGTATTTACTAAGTAGGATAGACGGAACGGAAACAAAATAAATGTTAATGCATATAAGAATAGAAACAATGATCATTTCGTCAATTTCACCACGTTATGAAAAACTTTGATTATTAAAAATTGAACTGCATGTTTATGTACACGCTTAAATATCGACTTATACTGACCTATAAGATTGTTAATTTTAACATAAAAAATAGTAGGAGTAACACTAAGGGTTAACCAATTAATAATTGTTCTGCCGGAACCTCTTATAGTAGTTGGTAAGCACCCTTGCGGGATTATCTTATTTGGCATGCGTATTAATTATCGTAATCCTAATTAGTTCATATATATGGCCTTGTGGAAAGTTGATCTCTCCAGCTTAACGGATTTCATGGCAGATTCACAAAACTATTCTTAAAGTCTTACACAAAAGCGTCTTAAGGGATATACTTACCAACCCTCAGCACAATACCTATAGCTAACAATGAGAGAATCGATTGCGGTGGTTGAATATCCTTGTTATAACGAAATTATAAAAATTGGATAATAATATCGGTATATAGGATGTATGGAAAAAAGCTAATTCAATCTTTTGATACATCCGTAGAGTATCTGAATTGCTGGATTACTCATCAGAGGAGCTAATGGGGAGGAATTTGTATGCAGGTAAAATATTCAATTATAAGTTTTTATAAACAATATAAATATACAAAAATCATTCAATTACATAAGTACAGGATGCTCAAAAGTAATAATAGGAAATGTCTCTTGGGAGGAAGCATAAGTATTTGGACAAAGACAAAGAATCAAAGGACATGAACAAGTCCATCCAGATAGCTTTATCCATTATGTATTGGATTTAATCTGGATCTTGTGCCGTGGTTTGGTCAAATCAAAGTCAATCATATCCGAATCGTATTCCTACGCAAATATGATAAACATGACAGCATTTAAATTACATGTTAGTATAAATTAGCAAAACAATGAAAAGAGCATTTTAACGCTTACCTCACTGTTAGCAGAACGCTTACAAGATTGTATCTCCAACTCCTCCTCGTCTGAGCTACTAATCGCTTCGGAACCCCGGAAGTAGATGTAGAATTGTCCATGGCTTCTTGTAATTGTACCTCTTCGTACACAATAGCTTGGTGGAAGGAATGTTGAATAACCTCCAGATCTTTAATTATGTCGTCACGGAGAGTTCCAATTCCAGTTTTCTCTGCAACGTGAAATAGGAGAAGGGCATTCTCAGTCAAATAGTTTAGGTTTTATTTAAATCTAAGTTTGTTCTTTCTTTGCATCCTTGTGGTACTCAAATGTTTTTCGGATTGGAAATTCTCGGTAAAGATGAGTTAATAATCAATTTTTCGAATTTGTATGCAGTGTGTCATGCGGAGGACGTGAGCAAACTTAGGAAATCCCACGTTGATTGTAAGTTAATGATAATGGTGATCCTTTAGGTTCACATTATGACCACTTTTATACACAGAAAATAATGTCATACAATAATAGAATAAATTTCATATTACTCTATGTATTTTCCTTTTGTATACAATTACAACAGCAATATAATATTGGCGCATGCTAAAATGTTATAATTGTTTTTTCAGTGCTGAATAAAGGTCAAGTGATGAGTCAGTATTACCGAATGATGAATAAGAATGGGGGCTTCACTTGGTTACAGACCTGTGCTACCGTTGTTTGCAACAGCAAGAACTCAGACGAACAAAGTATTATTTGTGTCAACTACGTGATCAGGTAATTTGAAAAGCCCATAGATTATCAAACAGAGGAACGCTGTTATTAGTTGAAGGAGTGCCATAATTAATAGTCGGTTACTGTTACAAATGTCAGCACAGAAGTGCATCGCAAATTGTTTGATTTGCATTTGAAATACTTATTTGTGTATAATGTAAAAGATCGTAAGTGTGTATGAGGTGTAAACGCTTATTTCGTCTAAAAAAGACAATGGTAGTAGTAATTGTAGAGAAATAAGATGAAATGTCTAAAAACGAGTTATCAACTTTTCTCACCTGTCTTTACACTTAGCAATTAGCAGTTTTAGAAAAATGCTAAATATGCATTTACCAATTTTATTTGCAGTGGGAAGCAATTTTCTCATCTCGTAATGGATACTTGCCAATTGGAACAGGAGATCCCTCAACCAGTAAAGAGAGAGGTTATACTTGATGATCGTGATAGAAAGTCTCCCGATCGGGACAGCTCATCAGGTCAGTTGCATGCAAATCACTTTAAAGACTATAATTATAACTATCGTCAACCTTTTTTTACAATTTTAGTGGAAACTCATTATATGGAAGTTGCTCTACAAGTCCGTGTATTGTATTGTATACACATATTTTGCAGTTACGTAAAGTTTTATGAAATTATGGTTAGTATAATAATGAAATTAAAAAATTTCAGATGGAAGTGGAAGGGACGGTTTAGGTGGCGCCGGTCTGATGGATCATAACAAGTCCCCACCAGGAAGAGCGGGCGCATCATCAGACAGAACATCCGATGTAGGGCCCGCATCTAGTGGCAGAGAGCGAAGAGCAGCTAGTTCTAGTTTAAATCACCAAAGAAATACAACTCGACTTTCGGACGAAAGTTCTACGGTAACATAATATCTCTTTAACCGTTCATCCTAAAGTTTTCAATAAAATTGTAATAATTTCAAAATTTTTATTCTTGAAAATTTTCTAAATCTAGGTGCTTCCCGATTCACAACCATTGACTCCAATTTCTTCGTCAACTTCGGATCACACCGACGTCCAATCAGTACGATCTTTAGAGTCAGAACCCCTCATTCCTCCAGCACCTGTAGTAGCCGTTCAAGTTCCTGTCAAGTTGCAGCCAAGAAAACGAAAATTGGACCGCAGCGCTAATAATAACCGGGCTAGTCTTAATGGAAATTCTAAACTATCGTCAACTTCCACAGTGGATGACAGTATAACGGCCGCCGCTGCCCTTCATATGGATTCAACACACACGAACCACAGTCAACCTCACCCCCACACCAATTTAACACATCACTCTCACACCAATAATCATAATCATACGTCTCCTTGTGCCAAAAGACAAATTATCGTACAAAATGACGTCTTGGATGGAACCAATGGGTCTGGAACGACACCTGTTACTACTCCAGGCTCTGTTGGACATGAAAGCGCATCCAGCCCTCACCATAGTATAGACACGGACAATTCTGGCGATTCTGCCAGGTGGAGAAAAGTTCACCACCAAAACCAATGGGACGCAACCGTGAGTAATCCATATTAATAAAAAATCAAAATTTCCAAATGTCGGTAAAATATTATATATACATAAACCTATGTATATAAAATAAATTTTGCAGAGTGGATCATCTGTGAAGGATCTGGAACAAGTCATGTCAAAACATCTTCCAGGGCGGGACTCTGATCATGTTCCTTCAATTACATCTGGAATTGACTTCAGTGCTGATTCTTTGCTTAGACAGCAGCCTGGCTCGAGAACGGGCTCAGCAATCCAATGGGTAGGCACCTCTCAGTCTGGACCAGGATTACCCGTTTCTGCTCTTCTCCGACAACTTTGTGCTTCTCGAGAAAGTGTCATTCGTGCAAATGTACAGGTATATTTCGTGAAGTTACCACCCATTTGAACAAGTCCTCATTTCAGACCATCTAACTTACAATTTCTGATTTTGTTATATTTTAGGCGGCTGCTGCTGCTGCCGTAGTTGCAGCGCGAGGAGCCAGTTCCTACTACCCGGACATGAGCACAGTACAGAGCGCTTTACCGACACCGCCAGGCTCGGACAATTATGTGGGAGAATCGCAATTTATGTTGGGGTCACATCAAAAGTCATCCGCCGGAGATTTTCCCTCTTTAGTACCGTATCCCGCAGTCTCATCTTACGAGAGGTAATTAAATATTGGACCTGCATGCTCACAGTGAACAGAGCGCATGAACCAAATCACACACATTCGTACACATACATGAATATCAAAGGGTGCATATACAAATGCACATTCACCCATGCTAATTGTGTAATTAGTAAAATGAGTACACAAATTCATTAATGCATTCATGAACAAAATTTATTGGTAATTGTTTTATATTTACAATTTTATCAATTAGCTACCAACCCACTATGACACCTCCAGCTTCAGTCTCTCCCAGAGATAAACCGCCATATTCTACTGACCCCAACAATGGGTACGGAGATGCAACGAATACCTCTTTTCGACCACCACAATCATATTTAGACGGCCCTGCACAACCGTTACCACTAAAGCCCCAAGTATACGGCTATCATCCTCATTCTTCCTTGGAATCTCAATATGGCAACCCTCTGACTGATCATTCGCAAACACAATTTTATCCACCTCCTCACACTGGTTTTCATTTGTACCATCCCGGGAAAGCACCTTATGGCGATGCATTGAAGAATGCGAATTGGTATTCCGCAGCCTCGTAAACCATTTGGAGTATAGTTGACAATTCACATGTTAAGAATTAAAGCATGAATTCCTCCAACTTCTATCTTCCATTAAATTAAGCTGAATACGTACATTAACTGTAAATAGGAAAATAAATCGTAATCAAGATATGTATGCCTCCACTATTTGAATTTATACATCAAACAAGAGTAGAGTGTAAAAATATTTAAATTCGAAGGCTTGGTGGATATAGAAAATTAATGTCGAATGATAAATCCCCTATTATATTTCTAATAGCTACAACCTAATCATTATTGTTGCAGGCCATGCAATAATCATGTCGCTTTTCGTATTTCAGTACAAATATTTATCATTCTGTTTATAAATAGTAGGAATTAATAAAAAGAGTTTTGGGCATGTGATTATCGTTTCGTAAAGTAGGTATACACATAGTAGAAATTTTGAATCAATAGAATTACTATTGTGAAAACAACACTTTCTACTTAATTTCCACCTGGAAATTCGTTTCAATAGCTAGAAGTGTCCAAAATCACACCTACGAAACACACATGCCAATTTTGTTCTGTGATTTAGTGGGTTTGTCGTTGTCATTACCTTTAATAATATAGAAAGCTGGGAACGTTCAATTGTATACTGTTAGAAAAAGTAGTTACTACAACCATATGTACAGTGAGTACATAATATATTTAGTTAGTAGATGTATGTGTTTTTAGTTCGTACTTTAGTATATTAATATTATTTTCTAATGATAATTTTCCAAATCCATTCACGTACTCCCGATACGATAAATAAATTCATTTAATTAGTTAGAAAATAGTTTAGGATTAAGTATACCATTACGAGAATACATTGATGAGCTCCTACAACAAAAATCCATTTGAAAACAGCAGCACTTATTTCTTATTCACGACATTGTCTAAAATAGCGATTTCGAACAATATTTAAAAAATCATAATATGTATATATATAAATTACCATTGTAAGTATAAATATGTACATGGATAGATACCACTTACTTAAGGCCACATTATACATAATATACATAGGTAGATAGATACAAAAACGCTTATGTAAGTAAATACTTTGTACAGTGTGTACATATCCACTTACATAAATACGAACATGTTGCACAGCATCTGATTGTAAGATGCACATTAACTATATAATTAGGTTTGAATTCCGTGGATCAAATCCAAAATGCAAAGTTCGGAATATGGAATACCGTAATAGTGTGTTAAGAAAAGGTCTCGACAGTGTTTAATCTTTTCATTATCGTGTTTCATGTAAGTATGCTTATGTAGTATTCTGGACCATTGTCAGTTCAATGTAAATTAAACTACCACATTACCTACTACTGCATACCTACATACATACATATTTACCATATCACACTGTATGTACACGAATTTAGGAAATATTTTAGAGTTTAGCTATTAAGGTTTAATTGTC
The DNA here is from genome assembly GCA_019776185.1 of Plutomurus gul. Lineage (NCBI taxonomy): Eukaryota > Metazoa > Arthropoda > Collembola > Entomobryomorpha > Tomoceridae > Plutomurus > Plutomurus gul. The sequence continues at coordinate 1,452 of JABASC010004348.1, read as the reverse complement.
AATCAATTATTCATTGTTATTGTTGCTATTTGTGTAGTACATCGTAGAAGAGTAGGAAAAAATCATGTAGGCATGTAATTTTATAGTGCGTAATTTGGAAGTGTGCGTAAAATTGAGCTCTAGGTAGAATTACATGCTTAATATAATGGTTGTAATGTTGTGACTCGTGAAGTGTGTGACTGGGAAGGAACATCACTAGATTTAGAGTTTAAATGTGATTTCACTGTAGCTTTATTCAGAATTAATTTTTAGCGTTGAACTGTGTATGTACTTAGGTAGACATAAATTTTAGTTAATTGTCGTAAAGTAAATAGTGGGCGATATGTTTCAAGTATACTAATGTATATATTAATGTACGTGTAGTTATTACTTAAAGTAAAAAATGTAAATAATGACAGTTTGTTTTGATAAAATTTACTATTTTACAACCATTAAAAAGAATAAATAGCGAAACCAAACCAACATGTTTGTCCCATCATTGTAAGGAAACAGGAGATAAACAATGAACATTTTATTGTTGTGTGTAGTACCAGATATATAGGTAATACATGCGTAGCTAATGTGTAATGAACTAGAAGCATTTACAGATGAACCCCCTACCGACCTACCCACGCAATATTAAATTAATTGTTTAAATGTGTTTGGGATTTATATATTTAGTTTACATATAGCTAATATGTTAATGCAAAACCAAATGTAATCTAAACCGCATGAATCATTTACAACATATTACATATACTGTATTATACTATTATTATTGCTATTATTACAATTATAATTATTATTATAATTACCATATGATTTTTCTGAAATAAATTCATAGTAAAATTCAGCAGCTTGATATTACGCATTCTCAAATTAATAAGTATCTTTGATATGTTCTGGACCATCAAAAAATGTTTCCAAGCAATTTTATTGTATGTCATTCATTAATAACAACTTGAGGAAATGCAATTCATCTTTTACTGTCTCTAGTGTTAAAACAATATAAATAGGTAACAGAAATGACTTTTCTATATTTTGCAATGCTGTTATTTTCACTACAATGTGCGGCAGTAAGTATACACCCAGACCCAGACCCAGTGCACAACCACCTATTGGACAGGGTGGACCCAAAAAACATCTCTGGAGAACATTAGTGTGTTAGTCCATTTTATATTTTCACTTTAAAATATTTTGGCAATTTTATTGATTTTTTATTTTTTCTGACTACAGAAGGACCAAAAATTAAAAAAATTCGGCAAACTGTGGATTTTTACCAATCCACATTTGTCAATATTCAAAAACATTTTACTTGCTATTATTCACATTACAGTGTCGCAACCGTAACACACACGGTAGACATAAAAATGTGATTATACTTCATTATTCGAAGGAAGCCTGATTCAATTATTTGAATCAGGTATATAATGTATTTATACTTAAATATGATGTGAGATTTTTGTTTTCTCT
>JABASC010004347.1:0-12044 GCA_019776185.1 Plutomurus gul | reverse complement strand
AATTACAGGAATCTACTTCCTGCAAGTGAATGTATAACTATGTAAAACTGAGGCACGCTCTGTCAACGAAATAGGCTACTTGAAACTACCCGAAGACAACATAAAAATGTCTACTTTTTAATCTTTTTTATCGGATTATTTTATAAACAAAATGTAAAAATTAGCATGCACTCGTTGAGTTTGAGATAGGGACTAGTGGCTGCGTATGTCTAATCATAGTCCACAAGGGTTCAGGTTCGAATCGGGGTTCGTGAATTACTCTGAAAAAAGGAACCTGTATAAAGCTTTGCCTCACTAACTCGGAGGGCATAGGTTACGTTGAAATCCGCTCCGCTTGCTGTGTCCGCACTCTCCGCACCAAAGCGGAGACACGCCGGCGGACGCGGGCACTGTCCGCGCGTATACTATGAGTTGCGGAAGAAACTCCATCCTGTTCACAGTGCCGAGTGCCGACTCATACCCTCCGCAAGAAGGAAAGCGGACTCCACAGGATGAGTTGAAAATGTCAACTTATTTTTTTTCCCGCTAAGCGGAACCGATACACTGAGAATGGTTGCGGATATTTATTTGGACGTGTAATCCTATCTGCCTACGACATATGTATATATTTAATTAAAGTGCTATCACATTTCGCGATCAAGTATCTAAAAATAAGTACAATTGGATAGGGAAGTGCAACATTAACATTTTTAGCAGCTATTACAAATTTCTAACATGTTCGTCCGTTGGAAACATGTAAATTTGATTGTGTGCATTGCCCATACATAAGTTCCAATGAGGAAGAGTTGAGCGAAATCATCATCACAGTAAATAACTATACAAATTCCACCAAATATTTTTCACTTGTTCTGAAAATATTTATCCCCCAAAAAAAACATTTGGATCTACGGAATAAATCAGTAAATTCGTGTGTAAACGGCCTCTCGAATAAATATAAATTCCTATTAATATTTAGTACACTGTCTGCGAATAGTTACCATTTCCTCAATTCAATAGTTAGACTATGATTTGATTGAAGTGTTCTATTTTCCGTCAAGTTATGCACAAGTCAAATATTTATCGTGGATCTTATCGTGCTAAATATTTAGTGGCTTTGCATTTCTTGTATTTACTTCTGTGCGTTATTAAATTTATTATGCACAAACAAAGGTCCGAGTGTTATTTTGAGAAAGAAATGTTGGACGAATAAATATTGGCATAAAAGCACTAGTTGTACCAATGTATGTACATCTCTGTTTCCTCAAATTGACTTGCATTTGTGGAATGATGTGGCCATTTTTGTGTTGTTGTTCAATATTTACCTGTATACATTTATACCTATACGCATAGGTAAAATAGGTGTTTACCCGGTAGAACCGTTGTGATATCCATAGGTTAAATAAAAAAACAAATTATACAAATAGTATGCTCAGTATTCAAGTATCTACATGATCATGATTCAAGTAAATATTCATATAAAGATTTTTCTTCAAAAGTATTTCCTTATTGGTGATACTTGTATTACGTCATCAAAAAAGTCATTTTTTGGACCCCGCTCCCCCTTATCACTATTCGTCATCATCCCTGCTAGTGCCTCCCCGAAAATGGCGTCATAAAAGATTTTTTTTGAATTACGCATATATATTTCTAATGCATTTTTTTTTAAATTGCAACAAAAATTAGTCCGAACTCGGTAGATGGCCTGCATTCACTAACACAAACATCTGCATTCAATCATTAAGGCTCTAAATTATTCTGTATATCGTCATTTATTCTGAATTTTGTTTTTTAAAGATTTTCCTCAAAAAAAGCTCAAATTGAGTGATGACATCAAAATGAGTCTGACGCCCCCTTGTCACATTACGTCATCAATAGCAAAAAAAAACCCTCCCCCTAACTGATGACGTAATAAAAGTATTACCCTTATGACACCGAAACCAGTGTAATCCGATCTTTTGCATTAGTTCTCCTTACTTGCCTTACAATAGACCCAAAGTCGTCCAATAATTTACTAGTATCTTTCCCATGTATTGTGACTATCATTAAAACACCAATGACAAGTGATTTCGACGACAAATACGATTTTTGAAATTTTTTGTTGTTGCTTTATTAAAGAAATATCATAAACTTTAGCTATTCCACAATTTGTGATTTGAATCAACAGCTTTCTAAGTTTGTAAAGAATATAACAATATTCTATGAATTGACAGAAAATTCGGGCTACTTTCAAAATTTGGTTAGCCGAATGCATTAATCGATATCCGTATTATTGTAGGGCGGCGGTGCAAGGAGGAAAAATGGTGCATATTGCACCTTTCTATCACCGCGGACAGCCGCTGTTTTGAGAGCACACTTGGCTTCCGTCTCTCGGACCTTCCGCGCATTCTCCTCCTCCGCTATTTTGGTGTCACATTCTACCCGTGCCTTGGCATATCAATATTATTTTTAATTTCATAACACATTGAATTCATTATCGGAATCATTAATCTAATATAATTTGGGATTACTTTTACTCTGCCTAAATAATTTTTGTCCTCGACCTTTGAAACTTCAGTAACGTTTTTAGTAACATATGGTAACACATCAGCCACCTTATTTATTGCCAAAGCTCCAATGAAATTAGCCTTTAAAAGAAACAAATCGCACATTTACACCACAAATTATTGAAATTGCTGGCAAACAAGGATGCGTTAGACAATCTTTGTACCTCAGAAAAATATACAAGATACTCAATTCTGGTAGTAGGCAATTTGCCAATCTCACAACATTTATAAAAACAGTTTATAAATTTATAAGTTTTATTAGTTTGTTTTCACATTTTTAGTTTGCGCAATCTCTTTACTGCTTACTAACTGATAACGTTATATGAATTACTGACAGTGTAACAGTATGGGGCACTTTGAATTCATATAAATTGACCGATGAAACTGTATCACACCCCCTAAGACTTTTCTAGGCAAGCGGGAATGTAGAGGTTACCTTTAGTAAACATTTGTGTGAGATTTTGAATTAAGTCATAAATATTTAAACAAATTATAGCAAAACTTATAAACCGACTTGATAATTTTTTCTAAATGCTATAATTCGTTATCGCCATGAGAAAACGAAGTCATTTGTAGCCATTTGAGCTAAAAATCTTTTAGTTTCACAAATCTATAAATGTTGTGAGCTATTCAAAGTACTAATGCACTGCTAATTGTTCAACTGAAAATTGAAACTTATCAGAACTAAATAACCAATGAGTAAATGACATATTTTAAATAAATATTTTTGAATCAAATCTTTAGAATTTAGAAAGACGTGAGTGAATCGATATAACTTTTTAATTGCACGGAGGCACGTTAAGCTGCTAAGTGCATTGAAATAACTTTCAATCACTACACTTTAAGTACAACAACACTATACGATGAACTTTGTGCTATGTATATTTAATAAAAATTTAAAATAAATTTTAGTTTTATTAAATATTTAATTAAATAAGGTTGTAAAATTTTGCTATATTCACCATGAATTAGTTGAAATGATATGGTTAAATTGAATCCTATTTGACTTTCGGAGAAACCGGAGTTGAACAAGCAACGTATTCTGACCAAATGAAACACTCAGCTCATCATTATTGTTCCAAGTTTGTTTATCTTGTTCAATACTAACTGTCTTATCTGAGGCTTTTAGTTGTAGAACAACTGCAAACATTTTATTTAATAAACGTTTACAAAGTAAGCACTAAGCATTAAAAAGAAACTATTTACATATTTCTCGTTAAGGGGATGTTCACCAAAAACAATCAAAACGGGTGTGTTTCGATGAGGAGAACCACACATCGTAAAAAATTGTGGAATAGTTCATTTTATAGATAATTTGACTGGGAAGGGAATGCGGTTCCTCAGATATGTCAACTGTCAATGGTTCCGTAGATACTGATTACTGACCATCGAAGATGACAATTCGACGAAAACGGGTGTGATTCGATGAGGAGAACCACACATGGTAGAAAATATCGGAATAGCTCATTTTGTAGATAACTTCACTGGGAAGGGGACGACTCCCCCCCCCCCTAATTTTTGTCCATTTTCCATGGTTCTCGAGATATTTATTAAAAACTGAAGTCGGTGGCTGCCGCACAGCTCATATCCCAGGGCACCATGGTTTGGTGAACATCCCCTTAATTGTAAGCTGTAAACTTTTGGAATGTGCTCTTAAAAAATCTGCCTAACTTCATCATTATTGCTATTGTGTTACTATGTAAACATACGCAAAATTGTTTGCGTAGCAAACGAAAAAAGTTTATTGAATTTCTACCCAGGCAAATTCACATTTTTTAAACAAAACAGAGATAGGAATATTGGTAAATATATACTCACCCAAGAGTCAGAAAAATTGATTGAATTCATCAAACAAGTGAGTACATTTAGTAAATCCTAAACTCTATCAGTTATTAATGCAAGCAAATGATACTCGAGTGAGTCATCCGGGGCTTATCTTACCACACAACTCTGTGTATTGCTTGTTTTACAGCAGTGCAAGCAGCATGGGTTAATCAATACAAGAAAAGCTACCCAATCGTGTTTTTCAACCGTATATGAAAACATCAACTTAGAGGAGAAGCAGAGCTCGGAATGGAGGAAACATACGACGAAGACATAACTCGGAAATCATTTTTTCAAAGGGAACATCCGCAAACCGAAAAAATTGATGTAGTTCCCACAGCCGTTGATGTGAAACTGATTCCACCGCAAATACAACCACAACCCTCACCTATTCAAGATAATTCTCCAGCGAAGCATCACGCGAAAAGTGTAATGTTGTCCTTGATAGATAAAATATCGACACTTTAATAATATCGACACTTTAATTAAAATTTGATTTTTTTTGTAGGGCTGTTGGTTAAGAGTGAAGAAATTTCAGTGGCCGTTTAGAACTGAGACTCCTGAAGAAATGCGGGTAAGACTGAACGCTGAGCTACATCAAATTAAGGTAATTTAAATTGAAAAAAAAATAAACCTAAATTTTCTACCTTGGATTTTGGAATTTAAAAGACATATAATGCAAAACTACAGACTCAAACTGAATTCGAGATACTAAAGAAGAAAACTGTCACTCAAGCGGAAATCAAAAAGATTAAACTAGATTCCACTGTGCGAATGAAGTCCTATGAAGACCAAGTTAAGCAGGACGCTTATAATTTGGCTGCATCATATTCCACAGCAGAGGAGATTCTTAGGCACAAGGAGGGGGTGGCCACGGATTCTACCCGAAACAGAATGCTGAAACCGAAAATATAAATTCCACTGTTGCTTGACAAATTAAATGTGGATAGAAGCTGTTCGCACGTTTCATATAATCTGAAACGTCCTTTTGGGAATTAAGGATGTTTCACAATGCTGTGCCTTGCCTATCCTAACCATGTTAAAATGGGCCATCGTAGTCAACGGGGAACTCCGTATTATGCTCTCTAATTAGGGTGTAAACAAAGATTCTGAAAGATAAGACAAAACTGAGGTCAAACATGGCGTTTTTTTCAAAAAAGTTTTTAAATTAATATGTAAAAACAGTATAAATTATGGACTCGATATATTGTTTCGATTACCACTCTATGGGAAAAAACGCGATGTTTGAGCTAAGTTTTCACGCTAAACCATGTTATAGGTTTAACATGGTTAGGATAGGCAAGGCCAGGGTCTTAATAATTAATTTGTTATCTAATTCAATTTCTAATTAATTGTCAAGTTTAAACTAATTGCTAATTACTAATTAAATTTAATTAGCCAGATAAAAGTAATTGATATTTAAGAATTAATTGGATTTCTGGTGAAATCTAATTGAAACATAATTAAATTAATTAGCGAACTGTCAATTACTAATTGAATTCAATTGGTTATTGCATTTAGAATTTTCTTCTGGAAACCGTTGAATTCTTCCCTTGCGAGTATATTTGAAATTTCTTCGACGTTAGCACCTAATTTACCTTCCACGTACTCAAGCGCAGACTTTCTGCGTCACTCTGACTTTCGCACTAATAATATTCCTGTTTTATCGAAAGTAATTGAAGAAATTTCAATTAGTAATAATAACTTGCCAATTGAAATTCAATTAGCGATTGCTAATTACTAATTAATCCTAATTAGCTGGATAAAAGTAATTCTAATGACTAATTAAACCCAATTAGCTGGATAAAAGTAATTGCTAATTACCAATTAATTGATTTAGATGCTAATTAAAAGGGCAGGAAAATTATTGCGAAACATCTTCCTTAAAATTATTCTTTAAATATATCTTATTCATAATGATTTAAATGAAAACCAATTCATTCATGTAAGCGTAAAGTTCTAATTGAATTCAACTACTAAGAAAGGTTGCCGTTTTGTAACACCGACATCTACATGAAAACATGTAAAAAGAATAGATCGAATAAAATAGTCGTGTTTTCAAATAAAATTTATTCAGCAGATTAAGGGTACAATCTGTCATGGGGCCACATTATTTAGTTAGTATCATAGCAGAGCACATTTTACTGTACAATTTCAAAACATTGTAAATATAGTCTATGAATATTTCGCTTTTTTGGTACCATTTAAATGTGGATCATTAGTAGATGAATTTGTATTATAAGCGGCAGAATGTACTTTCTGTGCTCTACCAGATGGATCTTCTGGACAATTCCAATCTGCTCTTGGAATCCACCTGACAACACTCTCAGTACATTTATCCCCTGCATACCAGCTTTCAAAAATCTCCCTATACCAATAAGCCTCCTTCGTGGTGGGGGTATCCTTGGGCCAACGCTTGAACCTACTTTGGAATTTCTCGTCTGTAATAAGAATTTCGCTGCGCTCCTTCAGACTGTTTATCCACGAGTAGCCCACTCCATCAGAAAATTGTTCCTTCTGCCTCCAGAGGATCTCTTGTGGTAAATACGGTCTTGATGTCGGGTCATCCGAAGTGTCAAAAGCTTTTCTTAAAATATATTTTTCGATTTTACCTTTTCCACACATTTTCTCCTTGGGGTCGATATTCATTGATACCTCCAGGAACTCCTTATCCAGAAAAGGGACACGTGCTTCCAAACCCCAAGCCATTGTCGATTTATTCGCCCGAAGACAATCAGATGTATGCAGATTTTTCACTCTGCTCACCGTCTCCTCATGAAGGGAATCGCTGTCGGGTGCTGAATGAAAGTACAAGTAGCCGCCAAATACCTCATCGGATCCCTCGCCGCTCAAAACCATTTTCACTCCCGTCGCCTTGATCTTTCTGCTCAAGAGGAACATTGGAACGCTGGCACGAACCGTGGTCACGTCATAAGTCTCTAGATGATAGATCACGTCTGCCACGGCGTCAATCCCCTCCTCAATCGTAAATGTATTCTCGTGATGAACAGTTCCCAAAAACTTGGCCACAGAGCGGGCAGCTATCAAATCGGGGGCGTCTGGAAGTCCAATCGAGAATGAATGAAGTTTGGACCACGTGGCCCCTCTCGTTTCCACACGGTCGTCTAATAAATTCTGTTGGTGCAGCTGTGCGAGTTTTTCCGTCTCCCTCAAAGCCACCGAAGCCACAAGACTCGAGTCCAATCCCCCTGACAGCAATACCCCATAGGGCACTTCGGACATGAGCCTTTTCTTTACAGCCCTCTCGAAGCTTGATCTTATTACATCCAAGTTAACGGACGTTTTCGGAATTTTCGACTCCTCCCACCAACTAGGGTCAAACCAACGTTTGAATTCCCCCGAATCCGACGCGTAAATTTCTCCAGGAGGAAAGGCAACAATTTTGTCGCAAATGTCGTTCAAACATTTCATTTCAGAACCAAAGTACATTGTGTTTGGATGAGCATCGATCGTTCCATAATAAAGGGGGTTTACACCAATTGGGTCACGAGCAGCAATTATTCTGTTCTTCTTCTCGTCGTACAGAACGAATGTAAAGTCCCCATCGAGAAATTCTACGCATTTGTCACCGAAGGCGGCGTACAAGTGCAAAATAATCTCACAGTCGGACTCGGTGAGGAACGTAACGGGAGAAGGCAGTTTTTTCCTCAATTCTCTGTGGTTGTAGATCTCCCCGTTGACTGTTAGCACTAGACTTCTGTCTTCATTGCAAATTGGCTGTGCTCCGCTTGAGACACCAACTATGGCCAATCGCTCATGACAGAACACATTTTGTCCAGAAATGACACAACCAGACCAGTCTGGGCCACGGTGCCGAATTTTTTTCGATTGAAAGATTGCTTTTTGTCTGTACGCTTTAATGTCACCCACGTAATTGAAAACAGCAAAAATTCCACACATGTTTCTGTTTTTAAATATTGAGACCTCAGTTAGAGAGTTTGTATTTATTTAAAATACGCCAGGAGGTTTGATATTTATAGGAATTTCCTTTCTTTGTAGTCTTGAGAAAATTTCTTCATAAATTTAACTTCAATCGTTTCCAAATATAAAGATTCTGCAGTCAAATTTAACAACCTGCAAATGAAAATAAATGGTTTTGCAATTGTGGAGGATAGAAGAGGAGCCAAATTCGTAATCTATGCTGCTTTAACCGTTCTTTTGCACATAGATAAGAGAATTTTTCCAGGGTTTCGGTTGTGATTGTCACGCTGGGGTTAAAGCCTAACTAATTGATACGCCATGCCTGTAGTTAACTGTTACAACTACATTTTCAAAATTTTAAACTCTTTTATCAGATGGATTTTTGGCAACCATTACCTTATACAAAGTAATTGTGCACTGGGTTCTCATTAGATTACACCATTTAAATAATTATTAGAAAAATTTTACGAATGAAAGACAGTGTAGTAAACCACCGTGATGTTTTTCATTGTCTATACTGCATTATTGCTTTTTTCGTCTGCAGTGTTGTGTACCCACAGTTAGTCTATACAGGAGTCGCATTTCAAACATTTTAGGCAATTTACATTGGAATAATTTTGCACATTCGATACTAAGACGAAAATAAACAGTGAATCATGTAAATCAAGTTACGTAAAACTGTCATATTTATAATGAATTGCACAAATATAATTGTATGGCTTGAAATACCCCTATTATCATATAAGCGGAGACTTGGAGATAAGTAATTTGTCTAGACTGAGAATTGGGGTTAATGTTGGATTGATCGCCTACATAAAGTTACGTACGCTTTGAGAGAGTGAGGTCTAAGCCCCGTGTAAAGGTCAGGTTATATGATTTACAAACGTTGGTTGCCCAAGATAGGGGAACGGAAAACGCAATCTAAAACTCCTGAGGGTATTTTGGTTTTTGATTTTGGGGTTTTTGGCACATGTTAACCTTCGGGTGTATTTAAGCATACAATGTATGTATGTATGTATACCAAAATGATATTCACCAATAAAATTCATAAATTAGTAGTAGTTTTAGCAAAACCCCAACGGACCCGGTTTTTTCTCCATCGTTTAGACCTTAAAGTGCATAAGGAGCTCGCTATAAAAAAATTTCCCCTCTTCTTAATCGACAAATGTAATAGTTCCCGTACCCCTAATAACACCCATACTTCAACATTTCGCTTGAAAATAACCTTTTCTGCACTATACCTGTAAAGTCAAGAAGACAAAGGAGTTTTCTCTTATCCATCTACCTTGGTTAGGTCTTATGACGTCATTTTTGCGTTACAGAAGAGGAAAAGCTGGAGTGACGTCTCTTATCTTTAAATGTAAATATACTGATAAAGTAATGGATTATGTCTGCTAGCGACTCTTTCAGGTCAGGTAAAATTTTTAGTCGGAGTTTACTCTGATAAAAAGAATAAAAAAAGGTATTTATAATTGTACACATGAACACATGCATTACATGTCTGTAAAATGTGTTAACCTAATTCGAAGTACATCGTCGTTTAAGGCAAAATTTAATTTTCAATCATCATTTTCAGAAGTAAAATCCATTTATATAATTAATTAAGTATCGTGAATATGCAAAATGAATGATGAATTATTATTTTCAGATATATTAGGGAGTTCGCGGAGCTCACAAAACTTATACACTTATAAAACAGCTTATAAATTAAATTAAATAAATCAAGGGGGAATCATTCTTCTTTTTTAGCTTATAAATTTACAAGTTTTATAAGTTTGTTTTATCATTTTTAGTGTGCGCTTTCTCTTTCCCACTTTATAGCACTTATAACGTTCGTAGCACTTTGAGAATTTATTTTGGTTTGACGCAAGAAGAAGCAAAATTGACCAATGACAGTGCACCATTTCCCATAACACTTTTCCAGGCAAGCGGGAACATTCCCCTTTAACAACATTTGGGGGAGTTTTGAATTATAAGTTTATAAGTTTGTATCCAAACTACCAAAATACCAAGGTCACACTAGAAATCCAAATATTTGTATATTAAGGTTTTGAGGGTCGCAGATTTAAAAAATTACGTTAAAAATGCTATCAAATGATATGCACAAAAATCTAAATGTTTGTATATTAAATTTTGGTTTGGCTGATATCAAAATTAAATACACAATACTCCGAAGTAACTTTGGATTTTTAGTATGACTTTGGTGTGAGTTTGGCCGAATGTGCGCGCGTATGTTATTTGGTAGCACTTTCGTTGTAATTGTTGAAATCAGCGGTCCTCAAAACCTTAAGGCTCTTCTATTTCCCATACCCTAACACAGAGAGCATACCTTTCAATGCTATATTTTTAAAATGGCGCTTCAATGGCTATACATATCAATGATATAAATCTTTAAATTTCATTTCGAATAAACTCTGTGAATATTTGTCCTAATGCTAAATATTAAAAGTGATTCAGAAAGATAAAATTAATTCTGAATTTCGGAAGTGCGATTACCATTTTAGGTAAATTGGAAGTATGTTAAATAAAATAACACTATCAACAGGGTGGTGTTATTTTATTTAACATACGCATACATTTTATTTAACGCCCTCCGAATCCACTCATTCCTCAGAAAGCGCTGTAAAAATATTGAAAAAGAACAAGTTTTTTGAATTTGAAACAAATTGTCAAAGTAAACCAGATTTTAGCCAAGATAACCAGATTTTAGCCAAGAAGAAAGTTGCATTGAATTGGAATGTCTCAAATACTTAAACGACCCTTCCGTTGAGATTGTCAGTTTGAATCACTACCCACTAATCAAATACATGTTTCAAAAATTGAATACTCCATTAACGTCCTCGGCTCCCGTGGAACGCCTTTTCAGCTACGGTGGAATGATTTTGCGGCAAAGACGCAACCGAATGACGGACGAAAGGTTCGAAAAACTTGTTCTTCTGAAGCTTCATCCAATGAATGATTTTGCTAATGAAACCAATATTTAAAGTGTACGAATTTTAATTGCGATTTTTGAGCTCTTTAATTAATTATCAAACTAAAGTTGTTTAAAGAAAGTTTAATATAAAAATTGATTAGGAGTTTGTTCTAATAAATTATAATTTTAAAAACATTTACTTGGCGACATATTTGACCCTTTTATTTTGAATATCATTCCTTATCATTCCACACGGATCAAAATATTTGGTGTGCATTTTTGCCAGTAATGCTTTAGGTTACTCGTTAATAATTAGTAATTAGGTGAACCCCCTAAGCCCTAATTCAAACGGAAGAAATTGTAACGCATAACGTGTAACGGTAACATTGAAAATTGTAACGAGTAACGTGTAACGGCAACGAGGCAAGAGGAAAATTGTAACGAGTAACGTGTAACGGTAACGAGGCTAGTGGAAAATTGTAACGAGTAACGTAATGGCAACGAGGCAAGTGCAAAATTGTAACGAGTAACGTGTAACGGTAACGAGGCAAGTGCAAAATTGTAACGAGTAACGTGTAACGGTAACGCGACAAATGAAAATTGTAACGTGTAACGGCAACGAGTCAAATGGAAAGTTGTAACGTGTAACGAGTAACGGTAACGAGGAAAATTAAAAATTGTAACGCGTAACGTGTAACGGTAACGCGGTCAATGGAAAATTGTAACGAGTAACGGTAACGGTAACGCCATTGTGCTGTATTTTGCCATCACTGGTTGTGAAATGATGAGTTCCCGTCTACTCCGAATGTCGCAAAAAGCTGTGCATAAAGCTTAGGCGGTAA
>JABASC010004346.1:0-12044 GCA_019776185.1 Plutomurus gul | reverse complement strand
GTACTTACGGCATTTTAGAGGGATTAAATTGTCTTTGTCGTTGTAAAAGCAATTGACAACCCAAAGGCGATAATTTCAATATAATTTTTATTATAGTTATTCGTTTATTATATATTATGTGCAGCGAATCAGGGATAATATCTTAAATACTCTAAAGGGGACCGGGCGGTAATATAAATAAATAGTTAATTGTCCTTAAATGTGTTTGCCCTTGTAATTCACAATAGCGCTAGCAACTAATACGCTCTGGTACAGAGTTCAAGTATATTTTTGTATTAATATTACCCGAAGAAAGTAATGTCTGTATTAAACACGCATTTGTAATATATATGTACAGTTAAGTGTTAGATAGTTAAGTAGAGGTTAAGCTAATCACAAAGAACTATGCATGGTTATTATTTGGATACATACATTAAGTGCACTCGGAAAAGCACGATGAATTTTCAGTTGTGTGCTGATATGAATTTTCATGTTGCTCACCTCATGACTTTAATTAGGAAGGCGCCCGTACTGATTGTCTTTATTAGGAAATGGGGCGGCACTGACCGACCACCGGGACAAAGCGCTTTTCAGATTAACTTCTGGAGACGCTTTACATTTGAGAACTAAGGGCAGACGGTCAGATGAGACAGACGACGAGTGGATTACACTTATAGGATTTGCTTTTGGATAAACCAAAGATGAGAATCATTAGTTTCTTAAGACAAAAGACAAACCGTGGAAATGGAAATCTGACCGGAGGACCAGCCCACTTTTAAACGGATGAGTGAAACTCTTCTGTTGGAAAGAGGCAGAAAGAATTAAAGGCACCCGAAATAATTTTACACGAGAACCTTTTCGACATTTTACTTGTACGAAGAATTTTGTCTGTGTATTATAATTATAACTATTTGTCCCAAGTCGCGCTGTTTGAAGGTAGATATGGAATGTGGGTAATCATATTAAATCTATAATTGTTCTGTATTTAAGCATGGTATTTATTACATGATACGCAGCTTATTAGTTAGGATATTTTAATGCAGATTTTCAAGAAACAGTCCTTGCTACTTGTTTCCTTAGAAGTAACAACTCACATACTCACATTTCTACTGCGTCTGCTGGTCAACTGAGAAATTAATAACTTCCGTCAGTATTTGACCTTATTTCTATGACCGTTCTAAATTGGTAATTGTCTAGACAAAAGGGAACACTTTTCCATTGATTTCTTGGTACAACTTGCTTTTAAATTCTTTTACAACCAGTTAAACAATCAAGGGGAAATCGTTTTTTAGGAAGAAGGAACCAAACGACTTGTAGCAAACGTTTCAAACGTAGAAAAAGGATTTTATAGTAAAATCAATTGCAAACATTTAAAAAAACGAGAGTAAAACAGTATTTAGAGATTGTACGAACTTGCAGATGCATACACATAGTGAACCAGCCTTTATTTATTTATTCCTGAAATGTATCAGATCAGATGCTCACCTTCTAACTATGTATTTCAAGCATATTCAAATGCTACAACCAGGGTGCAAATACGCATTTTTATGTGCACAATTCCTTACACCACAGCGTATCAGCGTTAAGAGCAAGAAAATATCTTTATAGTTTGTTTAACAGCAGTTTGGTGATTGTTACGCATATGTATCCAGTCTGTGATGTGTTTGTCTTTTGTTTGGGACAAATTCTAATTAAAAGTACAAGCATCATTGGATCTGTATGGGTTGACCTTAACTCAAATTATGAATGCACATAAAATTAATTAGATTGTAGTTTGATTTGCGAAAGTAAAAAGGACAAACGTTCATGAAAAATGCAGGTGATGTGAGATGCGCTGTGTGTTGAAGACATGAAGGTATTAGAGAGTCTCTTCAAGCTGTGGGCGTTTGTTTCGTGCGACTGCACTACCGTATAGAGGCCAAAGCATACATGTTAAAGAGTGGTCGTTAGGTAGATGGTCTTAGAGTAGTCGATTTTAGGATCTGGATCTGCGCGTCACCGCACAGATAAGTGGGGAACTACTACTCGATCTTTTAACTTGTAGAATTTTACTGCATTTAAAGTTCATTTCATGATTTTTTACTGGTAGATTTTGAAAATTAAACTTGTTTGCCAGGTAAAAATGGCCGATCAACTTAAAGTAATGGTGGGACTTCTTCAAATCGAATTTTCAATTTATTTTCATTTTTCACAAAAATTTGGTGTAGCCATCTTGTGAAAAACTGGTGTGATTATGGTGCACAAAATTGGCCTCAAACTGCTTACATACGGTATTTCAAATAACATTTGTGTAAAGTTAACGATGTATGCTCGGGATGCTTCCATAGATAATGTGCCGAAATTGTAGTTTGTCGTAAACCTCTCCCCCAATTGGGTATTTCCTGACAAAGAAAAACAAACCTTGTCTATGTCCTTCCTTCAAGACACAATTTCATCTCAAATATATACTGCCTGCTATTGAGACGATTGAGGTTTAATCAAGGAATAGGAATACCGCGACCGCGAATCACAGGTATTTACATTTACATACGCATGGATGTGAAATACATGCAATACTCAGTAAGCAAATTCGAATTTATGAATGCATGTTTTTTAATTTACCTGCAATTTCTAATGCTGATGAATTTCATACATTTAAATTCACCAATTGACCACACACTATACACAGTAATGTACATCTCATGTACATGTACAATGAGTGTGAAATATGAGTGACGAAATATCATCTTGTCGGTGTAAATATTTTCTGCGGAAAAGCTGTGCATATGATTATCACTATACTTTTATCATTTGATACGAATTTTTAGATCTAATTTGCTTTGCTAAATTTTGTAAAGTGTTTAATAATATACATACCCAAGGAACTTTACATACCCCTGTGTATATGGTGGATTACCACCCTGTGCGAGAATAACCAACATATAATGAGATGTCAATTCGAATTTATTAGTAAACAAAAATTAAGATATAATTTTTCATAATTAATTGTACAATCTATTCTATTTGAAAACATTTAAATATTTAAATCAGACTGAACTAATAAATGCTAGAAAATATAAAAATGAATAATCATATTCGATTTGTTTTTGCTAAAAATTAAAATTTCGAATTTTTTTAGTATAATTTTTTCTGAATCCGATTTTTACGTAGGCCAATGACTTTGATAAAATCAGATTGCCCCATGATGCATCACCAAACCATCTTTAAGGTACCAGTTTTACCCGACTGGTAAAAGTGGTAAAGCAATATTGAAAATAGGGTATCAATTCATCCAAAGATGGCTGTTTCATAGTGCAAAGCAGAGGGCGCTGAAGTCTCACATCACCCACATAAAGCCAAACAACACCACAATCCCTCATTGTCACTTCCCCAATATCCACATTTTGTATCTTTCAGAGTTGTATTCAGCCGACATATTGATTGCAAACAATTTCGACAAATCTTTTACCTGGATTGTGCGAGTTTAGTTTTTAGAAACTGTTTACTTATCTGTTTACGACAATCGTTGTCTGATCTGAATTGAAACAATTGAAGTGAAAACGAGCCGCAAACAATCAAACAAATAAATATTAACTCACTATTTTTGATTTGGCTGGCTTGGCGCCGAGAAAAGGGGATATAAAAGGTTGTGATCAATGTTCTCGTATACTACGGATACATAATACTATACAAAGTTATCGTGCAGTCCCACCAAAAATCAGGCGCCGAATACCTTGAAAGTCATTATTTCTTTAGTTTAATTTTTAAAATTTTGCATTAAATAATACGTTGACTGATTAGATAAAAAATGTTGATTCCGTGTTGTGTGTTGTGGTTTGGTTTGTGAAGACTAATATTTTTTAATTTTCTAATTTTTTCCAGTTAGAAATCTGAATTTCGTTTGCGGCTAAAAGCTAATTTCCAGTTGTAATTTGTGAATCAAGCACTATTTTCTTGGCATTAGTATGGTATGGAATTTCTAAAGAAAATCTTTGGGAAAGGAGCCAAGAATAAAGATTCAGTAATTTTTCAAAGATTTTTGATAAATTTTCTTAAGTTTACAGTAGACTTATACATTTCTGTCATCTGTACG
The DNA here is from genome assembly GCA_019776185.1 of Plutomurus gul. Taxonomy (NCBI): domain Eukaryota; kingdom Metazoa; phylum Arthropoda; class Collembola; order Entomobryomorpha; family Tomoceridae; genus Plutomurus; species Plutomurus gul. The sequence continues at coordinate 7,993 of JABASC010004346.1, read as the reverse complement.
GCGAGGACAAAATTCTTTGTTGACAAAAGTGTGAAATAATAAGGTCAACACTCCATTCCACATTGTCCACAGACAGTGTACATAGTACATAGTACTACACATTAGTACACATGCACGATATTATAATATGAAATAAGATTTAAACACATACACACTGTGTTAACAATATTTACTGTCATAGTTTTCCAAACCTCATGCGTGACAAGAGCACGATTTCAAAACATGGACATTTTAAATTTAATTGTCATGTGGAGTAATGTCACTTTACATTGACCATTTACTAATTATTTCGAATTCTGCTTTCGCACTAGCAAGACGAAATGTCTTCTGAAGAAAAACAAGAGGAGGAGCCAATGGAAATTGATGATGATAGCTTCAATCAGGATTTAGAAGCTGTTGACTCTCCTGAAGTTCAGTTCGATGCTGCAGGCAATGCTTCCACCGAAGAGGAAGAAGATGGTATGCTTATAAATAACTGTACTCGTAGTGTAAAAGCGGTATCTCAATCTTTGGCTTTTCCTCCCATACATTATCATTAGTTCTTTCTATCCAATGCAAATGCATTTGCAAAATTAAATACAAATATTTCATTTGTGTGTAGCCGATGAGGAAAATCGGGATCCGCGTCACTTCCTTTCTACAGAGTTGACATCGCGACAAACGGGTAATGCTGACAATGAGAATTCTGAAGAAGAGGCCGATTTAGACATTTCTCGCGATAGTCCAGCAATTGGCGCTGAAAATACAAGAGAAGAGGGTGATTACGATCCCTTGAGCGACGACGAGAAGTTTGAAAGTCCCACAGGGTCACCTAAAGATTCGCCAACTCTTGAGGACCAATTATTAAATGGGGAGAGCAAAGGAGGTGAGGAAGAGCAGGAGGCTCATATTGACTTGATCGAGGGTGAAAACAGTGAAAAAGAAGACGATGACGAGGAGCCGGAAAAACAAAAGGATCCTTTCGAAGATGAAGAAAGTAATGAAGAAAGCAATGACAGCGAAGTCAGAGAAATTGAAAAGGAAGGTCAACCGTGTACAGCAAATTCAGAAGATAATAGCAACAGCAATGAAAAAGGAGAAATTGATAAGGACCGATTGGAAGATCAAGCAGAAAATTCCCGCAGTAGCAGAGAGGACGAAGGAGAAATTGATAAGGACCGATTGGAAGATCAAGCAGAAATTTCACGAAGTAGCAGAGAGGACGAAGGAGAAATTGATAAGGACCGATTGGAAGATCAAGCAGAAAATTCCAGAAGTAGCAGAGAGGACGAAGGAGAAATTGATAAGGACCGATTGGAAGATCAAGCAGAAAATTCCCAAAGTAGCAGAGAGGACGAAGGTGAAAATGAAACGGATCCATTTGTGGTTGAAGCAGACGAGGAGGCTAGCAGTAGTAGAGATGAAAACGAAAGTCATAAGAAAACTGACCTATTCGTTACTGAAGGTGAAGATGCTGGCAATAGTAGAGATGACGACGATGGTCCAAAAGAAAGCAACATTTTCGTTGCTGAAGCAGAAGATAGCGATGATGATGACAACAAGAAAGACAAGAAAGTCAAAGAAGATACGGAAGACGAAGAAGATGTAGTTGACGTTGATCCACAAGAATTTCTAGACGATGAAGACAAAAGTGAAAAGAATTGTAATGAAGAGAATGGAAAAGACTCTACAAATGAAATCGACGAAATTAATTTGGAAGCCGATGAAGATATAAAAACTTCTAGTGAGCCGTCCCCCGAACCAAGAACCTCCTCAAAACAGAAGGACGTTGACAGGAAGAGCATGAAAGCTGAAGGGGGTGATGACAAATCAGATGAAGATGATGATGTCCCTCGCTTACGAATAAACAGTCTAATTTTTGATCAACCTGCCGAAGAGGACGACGATGACAATGTGGTACTTTGAGTTCAATATTAATATTTTATTAGCACATTTATGATTGCTTTTGTTAGTTAAGTAAGAGAAAGATGAAATATGACTTTTAACTTGACACAGATGTTAGTCAGCAGTACACAGTGCAGCATTACTCTCCGGTAGATACATTTTATACCTTTAATGTCTAATAACCTTTTTATAGGATATCCAAAGTATGATGCAAGTGGAAATGATGGAAGAGGAAGATAATGAAATGATCGACGACGACTACCAAATCTCAGGCGATAAAGAGTCTAGAGAAAATAATCAAAGTAGGTCAAATAATGACGATGAAGAATCGGAAGGAGAATCTCGAAGGGCTAGACCAAGACGTGCCGCGGCCCAAGTTGCTGCAAACACCATTAAAGTATGTATTTTAATTTTTAAACTTTACGTACACGTGTTTACTCTCAGATGAGTATCATGTAATGGTGGTGTTGTAATGTGAATTACCTTGTTTATATTCGCAGAAAATCTCAAGTGAACTGTACGATGATGATGTAGGCGGGCGTACTGTGATAGGTAGAAGGCCTTCAGAAGATAAAGATTACGAAGGGGAAAACGAAAATGCTGAATCACCTAATAGCTCATCCAATATTTCGGATAAACATAAATGTCATATTTGTAAAAAGGTGTTTATAAAACCATTAGCTCTTTTACTGATTGAGAAAAAGAACCATAAAAGTAGTCAAATTGTCTTTATATTACCTATATTTACAAGTTAATGTCAACTTGTCAAATCAATGACAAGTTCACAATTAGTAACTGATTTGATAATTATGACAATACATGGCAATGGCGTAAATGAATAGGTATAAAGTAATTTATTTTGTTTATGAAGATGGCTGGATGTCCCATTGTTGTGCGGCAGTTTGGGTCTGATATCCATATGTGCTCAAATAGTTGTTTTAATACATTTCGAAATCCAGATCCCTCGAAAAGGCCATTACCCTGTTCACAATGTAATAAACTTAGTCGTGATACGGATGAAGCTTCCGTTTATTATTGGGAAACAATGAATTTTTGTTCGGATGTATGTGTTGGTAAGTTCGATCTGTTGGATACGATAGTTGCGAATTGCAAATGCCTGTATTTTTATATAATTAACAACGTTCTTCAATATTATTCAGGTAATTATCAAATGCAAGTCGGAGGAAATTGTGCAACTTGTCTGAAGAAGGTGTTATGGAATTGTTTAGGAAAATATTGTGTTAGATTTGGAAGTGATATTCGTCAATTTTGTACTGCATCGTGCTTAGAATCATATAAGAAGAACGCTCGCGTCTGTTTTCATTGCCAACTAGATATTAAAAAACTGGGAAACGTAGTCCTTGCAAATATTCCAGCAAAAGCCACACCCAAGGTAAATTGTTTAACTTATTTAATTATTTAAACTTGTCATAAATTAATGTGTTTAAGTGTTCCATGTTATTTAAAAAAAGTCTAGTTAAATGCTGAAGCTGTTATGCATTTTTTCCAGGAATTTTGCGGTCAAGATTGTGTAGAAATGTATATTGACCAGAACTTGAAATCGACAGTGCGGCCGAATAAACAAGTTCAATATTCTACCTGCGTTATTTGCGGTTACCGTAAGGTCATCGTTTTTCATATGTGTACTCCTAATGCAAATTTCAAAGTTTGCTCCGAAGTTTGTTGGAAAAAATTATTAATGACACAAAATATCGAAAAGCCAGTTAAATGCGAATCTTGTACAAAATTCATTAATATGGACATTGGTGTCATAATGCCATCGAATTACATTTCAACAGCAGCAAAAGTACATGGATTCTGTTCTCCGACATGTAAAAACGTATTTGTTCTTAAGAATCGCCAAATTCTAGCTTGTTCAACTTGCAAGGTACGTGACTCTGGAGATACACAGAAGAAAAGATAAATCAATTGATATTTAAATTAGATACTAATTGTCGTGTCAATTTATAAAGGTTAAAAAATACAACTACGATTTGATCGAATTCATAAGCAATAAAGTTGGGGCATCAGGTTTCGCTGTTTGCTCTCTTAATTGTATTCCGAAAGGGACATTGTACGCTGCAAAATTACGAGACACTCTTGTGCATGGTGCGGCTCAAATTTCACGACATTCAACAACTTGTACAAATACAGGGACCGTTTCGGTAATTACTACTACAGCTTCTTTACCTCATCACGATTTAACAAAAAGTACTGATGCTCCAATGCAAATTCAATCGATTGTCGCTCTTGCCGATGGCGACTTTAACCACTTGGAAGGTAACAATCAAAGAGTATTTACAAATACATACATATATATTACATATCTGTAGTATTTCCTTGGTGTTTTTATAAATCAGTTGTGAATTCATTGAATTTAATTTACAAATAAAGTAACGGAAGCGGAAGAGAGAGAAGTTGAGCAAGCCATTCACAACATTGAGCTTTTGGATGCAATGGAAGCTATGAAAAAACTCTATGACGAAGTTCTTGAGACTTTGGAAGAGGTTACAGCCGATGAAGAAACAGAGACCAGAACTGTTAGTTGTTGGGTCAGACCGAAATATAGATCCAAGCAGACTCAAACTGATGTTGCGGAATTAGATAAAATGGAGAAAATAGAAGTGGTTGCTCAAGAAAAAATAATTTACGTTCCTGTGCCAATACCATATCCAGTGTTACTGCCATTTCCATTCTACGCTTTGGAAACTCCTGTTCCTTTCCCGTTCCCTGTACCGTTACCAATTCCAATCCCAATTCCAGTTTTATTTCCAGACCAAAAGGAATCCGAAACAAGTGTCTTGACCGATCCTGATACTGGTAACTGTAAAATCACTAAAAGCATTTGTGTGGTATACTAAAACTATAATACAAATAAATAACTCTTTGGCATCATTGTGGAATTATTGTATAATTCTTTGTATTTTTAGTGTCGTCTGAAGTGCTTGAAAACCCAAAGTTAGATTCAAATGCTCCTATCCAGTTACCGAGCTCACGAAAGTTATTGGAAACCGATTCGACTTGTTCCTCTTCTAGTATGGAAATAACTAATTCGCCTTCTAGTGCGATTCATCATCCATCACTACATGGAAGTGGGAAATCTAAATCACAAATCCTTGTAAGTTGAAGAAAGCATTAAAATGAATATGAAAAAAAACGAATACTATATTCTCGTACTAAAAACAAGACACTTCTCATGATTCATGACTGAATGTTCACTTGCAAATAGAGCGACTCTGGTTTGCGGGCATGGAGGTCACATTACGGTCAAGATTGTGATCCTGTTCAGTTTAAATCGTCTGAACTAGGCCAGAAATTGTCAGAGTTTGTGAATAAAGTCAAAACAAACAAGGGAGAAAAATATCCTGCGGATACTTTATTGTATCTGTGTTTGGGCATTCAACAGTACCTTCGTGACAACGGAAGGACAGCTGATTACATATTTTATGATTCTGATTACAATTGTTTTGTACAGTCCTTTACGACCTACGCAGAGGACGGTATATCTAGAGGTATGTTTTAAAAAAATTTACTCACTCTTACAATAGAATGTACCATGATTACAGAATCAATAACGAAAACATAGCAAAAAAACTCACTTCACCGCAATTGCATGATTGTGTTTGTGTAATTTCATTGATTCGTTTTGTAGGTATTAATCTTAAACGTATAGACGATAATTTCTTTTGGGAGACGACAGAGCTAGGCGCGCCTTCACCCGGAGTATTGCTTTTTACTCTTATATACTTTAACTACAAATATTTTAGTCTTAAGGTAATTTAAAATAAATATTTGCTGATAATAGTGACTTAACTGTTATTTAAAGTAGAAGAAAATATTTGACAATAAAAATTACTATACTGTGTAGACGTGGGAAGCTCATGCCGATCTTCAGTTTAAGCAAGTTGTCATCAAGCAAAAAGAAGATGTCGAATCGGGAAACATTGTGAAGTATCTTACAATTACCAACCTTGAAGGTGAATCAGAAGATGTTCCAGAACATTGTGACTTAAAAGAACGCTGTCCAGTGAAACTATTTGAATTCTATAATTTGAAATGGTATTTGTGCACATAAATAGTAAATAATATTTTTCATAAGGATGATTTTATGTTACTAAAAGGGCAATTTGTTTAACTAGTCCCAACCAAGATGGATCGTTCTTCAAGACAATGAAAAAGAGTTATACTCCACATTCTGAATGGTTCACTGAAGAACCTTTGGATAAGATCATAATTTATCAAATGTTTGTTCGTGCTATGATGATCAGAGCTGACGGAGATACGTAGTTGTGGCTTATCTCAGAACGAATTCAAGTGGAGGCAGACAGAAGATTAACATGTTAGAAATATAATTGTATTAAATTGACTGATTTTTCTAGTTTCATCATAAATACCAAGTACATTTGATGTGGTTCGTTTCATGTAAACGGTTAATTAAATTGTTTCTATTCAGTTTCTTCTGGTAATAGTTTTTGTAAAACATTAGCATTAAAACATTTCATGCATTGTCATGTAAAATTGTTGACAATGTTGTAAAAATTTTGATTTATTTGTTGCAAACTAAGAGACTTGTGATCTTGTGAACTAGATATAATATCTTGAAGGCACCTTTCGTGCAAACCATGTTATTATGCTTTGCAATGTTTTATATTTCAGTATTCTGGATTTCGTTATGTTTGATTTCTTGAATGCTTATAATGTGGATTTATTATTGTTCTAGGAACTGCTTACGCACATAATGTGGTAATAAAATGAACTGCATCTTTTCCTGATTTATTCTACCTACATGGTTTTACATGATATTACTTTTGCTGATTGTGTTGGGGTTAACGTTATACACCGACGTTGGGGGTAAACTCTTGCCACTATAGACAGTCTTGAATAATAAGCAATTAATAACTTTCTGAAGATGTGATAAAAGTTTGAAACCAGTTACTCGACTCTACTTATTTCGGAGTACGGTTCAGGTCTGGATATCAATAGCCGCAAAAAGGAGACAAGACAAAGGACAAGTGGAACGACGCGCTAAATGCAAAATATAATTTCTTAAACAATCGTGAGAATAAAAAGATATGAAGAAATCAATTTTTGGTTTAACTTCGTTATCGCGATTCGCGGTATATGCGTCATGCATTTGCATGACTCAGAGTGAGTGAGTCTCATACAAAACGTCACAACATAACAGTACGCTTTAGAGCTCTTACCTGCTGCACCTGAATTATACNTGAGTGAGTCTCATACAAAACGTCACAACAGTAAGCTTTAGAGCTCTTACCTGCTGCACCTGAATTATACGTTTATATCAGTCAGTGTGCTTTAAAAATTGTAGTAACACAGTAACACTACGCTCCTAATAAAAAAAATGTTTGTTATATGAGAGTACAACCGATATTGTTTAAAATTACAAGTAATTATTTTGCTATTGGAAATAAGAACATTATTTTTTGTTTATCTATTTTACTCACTTATTATTTTGTACGTAAGTTGTAGTTGTAAGCAAGAACACGTTTGTCAGACATCCGATGTTCAAATAACAGCCCGCACAGTGAATAGTTAAAGTGTAAATAATTTAGTTATTATTATTATCGCAAAAAATTAAGTGATTTTGACGTTTGAGTTGTTGGCAGTGCAGCTATTGTTTTCCAAATAATCAGCGAGATGTCTGGGGGATTTTTAGGCTTTGGGAAGAAATCCGATAAAGGTACGTACTACACACAATTTTTGAACTAACTTAACAAAAGGAACTTACGAACGAAACTTTTTGAATGGTTAATGAATAACATTTAACGGAGATTCCTATTATATTTTATGCTGAATCTTTACATAGAAATAATGAAAGAAAATGACAGATCATTGCGAAAAGTCGGGAGAGATTTGGACAGAGAAAAAACAAACCTGGAGAGAGAAGAAAAGAAGTTGGTAAGTACATTTAAACCGTTTCGTGTTTTTATATTTGACACTTTCTTAACACAATTTTAATTCTTTAGGAGCTAGAAATTAAAAAGGCAGCCAAGGAAGGTAACAAAGAAGCATGTGTGGTGTTAGCAAAACAATTGGTGCAAATGAGAAAAGCCAAAACACGGACATATGCAGCTAAAAGCAAAGTAAG
>JABASC010004345.1:0-12049 GCA_019776185.1 Plutomurus gul | reverse complement strand
AATTTAATATAAATTGTAAAGTAAAAATAGAAATGCAAAAGTTCATTGTAGTTGTGATGTGCGTCGTGTGGATGAGAATTTTGAAATTGAACTTTCTGAAAAGTTTTCGAAATTAAGGTCTATGGTAAGGTTAAGTGCAGTGCCTTGTAGTTTTGTTGCAGTATCATTTCTTTAATGTTGATTTAATGAAATGTTGCAGCGTAACTTTGAATGGTGACTGCTGAACTTTGACGAGTACGGAAAGGTTCGATAACATGTTGACCGAAGGATACCCGAAAAAGTGTTGATCCGAGAAAATCCAAAAGTTTGACTTGAGTTGACAGGAGATGCACAACTGTGTATTACAGAACTTGTATACAGAACGAAAGTTGATATTTCTACGATGTATTCAATTTGACTGAACTTCAGTCAGCACTGCTGCAGTCTAGCACGACAAATAAGTATTAAAGGAATTGAGTTCATGATTGTCAAATATTTTTGGATAAAGGATGATTTAATTTGATTTCAAATTGCATTGTATTTTATGTATATACTCGTAACTGACATTGTACAGGTGCTGAACGGGCGATTAGTCATCGAAATTTGACATGCGCTAAAACTATATCCGTTAATATATTGTACATATACAGTGGGATATTAGCCACCCGCTGGGTACCCACTTCTTTGTTCTTGTGTGTATGCATAATGGCATCACAATATATGCCATGTTCTGTGCCTGTTCAAAGTTGCCAATGCCCCTCTTCCATGTCTGAATTGAATAGATGACTTTCCAAAACTTTCACCCATTCACTTATTTTGTCACACAATTTTGAAGTAACAGCGTTAAAAAGTCTCCAAAATGTTGGTTCGTATTATAAAAGCAATAAGAATACATTTGAAAGAAACTTTGTTAAGATATTATCTAATTGAAAGCTTTCGAAACACATTCTCTTGGTCAACCTACAAGAACAACTGTGAGTTGTTCGTCACAATCCTAACCTTTGAATAACTTTATACAAATTTATGCATAACAGGAAGCTGTCAACGGAGCTTAGCAAAAAGTAACCACAGGAAATTTCCGTGTCAGTTCTAGGAGGAAACATCTAATTGAATGAAGAATGTAACACATTTCCCATGTAGACCCTGTCTGGGACTCTTCTACTTACTTAGTGATGTAATAAAACCTGAGGGCATCATTTAAGCTTGTCTTTTCAAGGAAAATAAATGAAAAAATGCATTAATTTAGTTTTCCTTTTGCTGAATTGGCAGTAGCTTTTAGAAGGAATAAAGCACAAAAGCAACAATATACATACACTGTTTATTTCAGACAAAGTTCAACTAAGAATGGAATAAGAATTAAAGTGTCTGTGCAATGAACTGAAAGATTTTATTCGCTTGCTTTCGTATAGAAAACTTTTTCATTTCACTTGAACCTACTACTACCAGATATGTATATTTCTTCACAGAAACAAATCATTTAGAGTATATTCAGACATTACATACGGTTTATACTTCTAGATGCCTGTATATAGATTCATTCAATTCTACAAACACAGTGGGTTTCGACTGCTGAAGATGTAGCGTGCAGATGGTATTTTAAGTATATAATTGACATTCTTATTCTTGTCGACACAAACAGAATGAATCGCAATAAAGATCAAAGAAGGAAGAAGAAAAAGAAAGGATAGGAAAACAGAAATCATCCGAGCGCAGTATTGGTGACAGCCTTTCAATTCTACAAGAATTGCTCTATTACAGCGACTACACAGGGCGTTTCTTCTGCCTGAATGATTTTAGGGATTCGCCAGCAATTTCAAGGCATAATATTTACTTACATATGCATTATACTGGGTTTTTTGAACTTTTGCTTGAGAAGTATGTGGGATGAATATAATTGTAAGAACAAAGAATTGACAAATTCGTTTACAATAATTCATCCGAGCATCGAGCAGCAAAACGAAACACCCTGTATAAATATTCAATAGAATGCTCCCTTTTATTATTCGTAGAAATGCCATAGTGTCTACAGTGTACACAGTCCATCAAAGAATGTCAGATTCCCATTTCTCTGATTAGGGTTGCGCACTTCATGAGAGTAGTCATCATACAGAATGATACGCGGAATTGTGATTCATCCTGCGTTTCCATGAATTACATTAAGTATACCAACATTAAATAGGATTAGTAACTAAGGTGTACATCCGAATGACTAGGGGGTGCTTCCGAAGTCTAACATAATCCTGGTACACAGGAATTAAAATTGCACGCACCTAAATTTGCAAGACAATGTCTCCTCCATCGTATCATCAGCATGCATTTCCACTGCAGACCATTCTACAAGTACTTCTGCTACTTTTAGATGAAACAGCATTATTATATAGTTGATATTATGTAGGCATACTTTAAAATATACAGCGTGTGTCTTTGCTCCTTTTTGAGTTCCTAAAATAGGAATAATTTAAAAAACGATTATGAGAATTTCACTAAAATGTTTCATTTTTTTAAAACTGTTGTTAAAAGTAGTAAGGTAACTAACATTATTTGTACTTTTGAAAGGAGTACCGAGGATGTGAAAATGAAATTGCTTAGAATAGAATCGAATTGGATGTGAAGGAAGTTGTCAGAACGTTGGACAAGTAGGTAGTCCATTTAAAGTCAGTCAATTTTTCATTTATCGTCGTTGCATGTAAGACACGGTTAGGACTGCGTCATAAAAGAGTGCAGAGGTGCTGTGGGAGCACTTACAGAATACTTGAGAAAAGAAAGTAACCATCTTCAAGGATATACACGAACATGGGCTTTCACCATGAGATAACAGAACTTACTTATTTTTCATGAAAAGAGCGTATTGAATGAAGGAGATGAGTGTAAGACACTAAACTCGGTGTAGTACTCGGTAATCCACTGTCATTCTGATTGTACGGCCTTCCTGAAGACCACCAACATCGGCGTTTAAGGAAAACGGATGGAAAAAAGGAAAAAAGCAGTCAGTGCATTTTTATGTATTGTGTCGTTTCATGTGAGACTGTCTCATAAAACGTGCACACTGGGAGGCTGTACATTTATGTTTGGTGGCTGGACTTATTACGCCGTTAACTTTTTTTCAAGCTTAAGTATAAGAAAAGAAATGAGTTTGCTTGTGAGAGAAAGTTAGTAGAGGAGGAAGTCAACGAATGCAGAGAGAGAGTGAGAGAGGCAGATGAGCCACCCTCAGGCGTAAATTCATTGAAAATGCTTGAGCCACTTAAATTTTGGATATGGATGGATGCCTTCGTTTATGAACTGTTCTTTTTGACTTCAGTAAATATTAAGGTTTATTGGGATAGGACGGTGAATTGACTGAGAGTTGTGCATAGAACTATAATATTTTCTCCTGTCAATGCGAAGGATAAAAGTAAAATAAAACGTTGTGCGAGAAACATTCGGAAAACATAAAGATGCTCTGCACTCGGAGACATCGTTGTCGTCGTAAAATAACATCGGATGTAGATTCGAGTGTCGGATGTGCAGCATCTTTTCTGCTCCATCCTGTCTCTTTGTTCAAATGTACTATGTGCATAATTTAATCAAGAAATGTATCGACATCAAACAGCCACCCAGTCATGATTGGGGAAATTCACAATAAGATCCACCTGAGCCCATTGGGAGGAATTAAGGACACACAAGGCAAAGCATTTTAACTTGACAAAAATGATAATAATTTATATTTTTCAGAAAGAAGAAAGAAGCAAGTGTCTCTGGCAATTTCACCCACAGGTATTATCAGGACGAAGAAGTGTACATTGTTGAAGCGGCTTACAAAAACTACCATTTCTTGCCCTACTTCTCAGTGTCGAGCAGTCGTGTGGATATGCTCTTATGATTTCTAAACTTTTTGAAAATCTCTCTCATAAAATCCCTAGTACCAAAATGTAACTCCCCTAACACTAGTGTAAAATAACTGCAGTAACTCGGTAGAAAGTCTACAATCAATGAATTAAAATAATTCTGTCATGAAAACTAAAATGACTTAAAACCGAGAGATCTTTGTCTTGTCTCGTGTTCTGTAATGAAGTGCAATACCAGTCAAAAACACCTACAAAAAGAAGCAAACTATGAACATACACACTTTCACATGCTTAAATCAACCGCAAAACTAAATTATAAATCATTAAATAGATTGCTCTACAATTCAATTTGATATTAAGAAACAACATACATTTAACTGCAAACTAAAGCATTCAATTAATAGTGAAAATATCATTCCAAATCCAACATACATGCTGCATCAACATGAATTGAGGTATACAATCACAAAATTATATTTGTCAGTACAATTAAGTATATGTGTTGTGAAATGTTAAGCATTAAAAATAAATAATCTAGAGTTGACATTAAATTCGAATTTTGGGATATATTTATGTACCACGAGAGTTAGGAAAACGCGGTTCTGCGGTGAGAGCGTCAGTGGAAGAAATTAAAAAGTTGTGGAGCATGACAGGAAGTGTCTCAGCTTTGGAAGGTTAGGAATGTACGAAGAAAGTTAAAAATATTACGAGGTGTTACAACATAAGAATGAGATCTGTCAAGTCAATTTAAAGCAATTATAAATGAATGTGAATGCAAATTTTGTGTTTCACAAAATCTGGTGTGTTCAAATGACAAACTGATTTTCAATCAGTATGGCCTATTTTTAAAGAAGTAGACAATGTTAGTTAAGTGTTGTTACTGCTGAGTTTTGCATTGGTATGTTGAATGTGACAACTGAATAGTAAAACTAATGCAATAGAATACCAATTCGAATGCTAATTTTGTAATAAAATACGGCCGATTGTAATAAAAAATTATGGTGGTAGCTTATAAGTTTGTTTGGTTGGGAAGTTAGGATGACCTTGTGTAATAAAAAATAAGTTGTGCTACCGATACTGCCACACTTGATTCTCATTAGGAATTTTCTAGTATGTGTTACTGTATTATTTCTAAGTCAACGAATGATTAGGGAGTCCTTAATGTGATTGGTAAGTCCTGGAAGCACAGATTTTTGTATTGCAATACTTCCGATGGATATTAAAAATGCCAGCTCAAGAGATTTCCGGACATCTGTCTCCGGCCCCTTGATTGCATGTAGGAGTTTTTGCCTGCTGGAGCTATTTTTGTCCGATTGTTAAAATTTTGTTGAACGCCAAATTTCTTTTCGTGTATTTCCATTTCTGTACATTGCATGCGTGTACAATGTACATCAATACAATAATGAGCTTACTCTGTGAGAATTTGATCAGGCTTACTTAGATGCTTACACGCAAATATGCTGCGGAAGTTTGAAATATGTAGTACATGCAGTACTGTACTCATTTCACTGTGTAACTGTAGGAAACAAAAGATTACGTGGGAGGACTGGAGGTCGGAGCCGCGTGGGTGAAAGGCCATGGAAGTTGAATCACTCCTTTTTCCTACTGACGAATTTTTATTGCGCATTACCAATAATGAAAAATATTTAGCTTTGGGTGATAAGCATAAGTATTTTAGAAATTATTTGCATTGATTTACGCATACGTATTGCAAAACAAAGCAATATTAAATCGAAAGACTGGAGTAAATAAGTGTTGTTTCGTTCTACTAATAGAAGAAGATAAAGAAACACTTAAAATAACATAAATTACTAAATACATATTCCAAATAAATCTTTTACCGCTGCAGGCAAGGGAAAGGTGATCATAACTAGGTAAATTTTACTGAGGACAGCATACTGTTAAACCACAGGAAAAAAAGTCAAATATATTGGGATGCTTCCAATTTGATTTAAATTTGGGAATCCTGGTATTTTTATGCAACACAATACAAGGCAATACAATTTCTTCATCCTAAAATGGTGAAAAGTTCTTTTCTCTCGTCGTCGTCGTCGTCGCCTTGAGCAGCACTAAACTAAAGCAGACATTCTCGTGGTGGGCGTGAGTCCACTCATCCGAAATTTACAATAATGTGTATTCTTATGTCAAAACACATAAGTACTGTAAGTAGTAGTAATTGTAAGGAGTCGTGACAGCTTCGAAATGTCAAAAGAATATGCTTAAATATTAGAATTGGAATTCAAATGTTGTAGTTGATACATTTTCTATCATGGCGAAATGACAGTGTAAAAATTGCATTGAACAAATTCAATAAACATAACGCATTTCCTGTAATGAAACATAATCCATATAGTTTCTCTCAAATTACGCTTTCACTATAAAAATAAAAAGACGACGACCACATTTATAATACGTACGGGTAGTGCAATTCGTTGTATTCAGAGTAGAACAATATTTTGATGCTGTGAATACATACTGTGAATTGGATTCTTGTAAAAGTCATTGCTTAAGCCAACGCAAGATCGAGAGTTTTCTATATATTGCAGAGAATATAGAAAGGAGGGGGAATATGTGTGTACTACATAAATTCCAACTGAAATTTTTTCGCGATGAAAATGCTTCCACTGACATGTGGAAACATTTTATAAAGACCATCTGCAGTAACTGTGTGGAATTGCTTTGTGAATCCAAAACCGATTTTGATTTACAAGGTATTTACTGAAACAAAAAGCACGTGCAATACAGTTTTAGACCCATAACCCCTATAATTCGAACTCTATTTTAGTGTTAGTGTCGGTCATAAAAAATGCGTACAAATTCTACACAGAATGGCCTAAATAAAATATGTATCCACGTGTCAGTAGAGGCGGAAACGAAACTTGTTCGTGAAAAACAACATATTTACTCGAGAATAGTATACATATTCACTACTCTTTCCATAATCACTGCAACGGTTATTTTATATGGCTATTTTCAAAATTAAAACCGAGGACTGCATAACCTTAGCCACTGAAGTAATTGTAGGAGTACACAAACGATATTAGTTGTAAATATTGTGGAAATATTACAGTTGAGAAATCTATTCATTTTGTCCGCATTGCAAAATGGTTAACACCAAAGAAAAGTTATTTTAAATGGGTGTGCCAGTATTGATTTTTTGTCTGCAACTCGGCCGGCCCTTAAGGTGTTCAGAACTGTTATTTATCGGGTTCTCTCTGAGTCAAAGGGAGAGAACAACATTATTCTGTATCGATTCTACTTTATGACACCAGAAACTTTTTGCAATTCAAAAGCTCAGCGGCACTTACGAATGCACCCAACTGATATAATTGTTCGCATTTTTGGATCACCCTTGGGTTTAAATGATATTTTATTACATATGAAATAAAACCATGTGTCTCTTATGTGAACCACGGAATACTCCCCTTTCATTATTCATCGATGAGAAATATCAAAGTTATAACCGATATTACATACAATAGCCTCCAGGAAATAATTTCACATTCTAGCAGATATCTATTTGCACAATCAGGTCAAATTGTGTTTAACCCTGTGGATAACAAACTCTGTGGCAAGATACAGACTAACACAACAACATACACGTGTCAAAGCGTTAATTTATTTTCAGCATGGCCTCTCACAAATGCATATGAGTATTACTTATTACTACAAATCGTGTAGATGCTAAAGATGTCCTGTAGTCAGATAAATCAAATTTGCTCTGAAAATAAGTACTTTTTTAATTGCACAAATGTCGACTTAAGTGCACACACGAAACGTTCTGTGAACGTGGAATCAAGTGAGAAAATCGACACAAAGTTCTTCGCCAATGCCACAAGTTATAAGATGGAACAGGAAAAGTGCATTTGTGTTCCAAATTGAAAAAAGATTTGCGTATGCTCTCTCTCTCTCTCTGTCTGTTTCCCCCGACCAAAACCAAACTGAACAGTTCAAATTCACATTGTGCCAGCCACACCACACTAGAATATAATACTTATACATTGCACAGGTACACTGTTTGTCATACACTACCAACTATTTGTATAAATATAGATACCTACTACTGTTTCCATTGCATTATAGGAATGCGGATCCTACCAACACAAATGTAACCTTAAAACTTAAAATTGCAAGGTGTAGCGAATGTGTCTTTCCTCGCTCACACAGTTCTCTTTTTCTAGAAGATTGAGATCCGTTCCTATCTTCCCCGTTAGGAAAGTCTTAAACCTGCACAGTAATTCATGTCATGGATATCATTTTGACAGCTTTGGCCAATATCTTCCTTCTCCCAAGTATGTTGCATACGGGTGTGTGTGTTTTTCTACTTAGATATCTCCGTCAATACTTTTCTTCAACTTATTTCACGATGCACAGTATCTATATGTTTCCCCTATTAGCACTACACTCGTCTTCATACAGCATAATTCCCCTCTACTGTATTAATATTAATAACGGCATAAGCTCACTGGGGAAGTCAGATATCTTGTACACATGTGAACAAACTACATACAATTGCTCTGCGGACACTCCACACAGCTACTAACTAAATTATGCCTTCTGCTTCCTGATCCAACTAAATGTGCATATATGTATACGCGGGCAGAATGCAAATATTACATATGAGCATCCAGCTTGGCATCAGTGTTCCTTTTCTCCTCTGGCAAAAACTACAGTTTGCTCGTTTCGCCATGGTGGATTGTCAAAATGTGTGACATTGTCACAAATTCTATATAGGGCACATAGCCATAGGTATGCTTTAAAACATTTCGCCAATTATTAGTGCAATTTCACCACACGGTTTCGCTCATTCACCGTTTTGGTAGGACGAACACTGGTTGTAGTAGGATATCAGCAGTAAGTAATGGAGGCGCATCCTAAGTAGATGAGTAAAATGTCAGAATGTGAGCATCTGATGTAAAAGCATTAGTTCTTTAGAGGTTTTGCTTCTTACAGAAAAATTGGATCTTTATAATTTGGCAGTGGATGTATGTCGCGAACGTGGACAAAAGGGGGAATTATGGGTACAACGCCCACGACGTCTACGTATCCCCCAGTAAAATTGATTGAGTTAGTGTGGTAGGTGAGGTAGTTAGACCATTGTGTACTTTTATGTAATGTACTAGAGAAACATTGTATGGCATGGGGGACGGGGACCTTTGATGGTAGTATATGATGATTTAGCCTTTCCTCGGCTACTGGCAGCTCAATATAAGAAGATGATGCATAGACACCGACTACAAAGGTAGCCACCAATCGCAACCAGTAAAAGGAAGTTCAAGTCAGGCCATAATTTCGCCGCTGAATGGAATAATAACAGACTCTTTCAGAGAGGAATCTTTCTGTGAGTTGGGAATGGGGTTCGCTGGAAACAACTTCCACAATTCCACATGGTAAAAAGCCATTCACATTGCGCGTCTTCATTTCAATCTTCCGTTGCATACTAACCTCATAATTATCTGTACACAGATATTGGCATTTCATCGCTGAGATACCAGTGTCCTTTTCTATTCAACCTTGAACTGTACAATTCTAGTAAAACTAGAATTTTTATGACTCGGTTTGCCAAAAGTAAAATTTAAATTTGGCAGCACACATCCATCACTTTGATTAAAAAATATTTTTCTTGTAAACAGAATTCGCATATGTGAATCCCTAGCTTGAGGTAGTTTGTTCGTCCTTTTTCTATCTATTATTAACCTGTATGTAGTACATTTGGGCCAAATTTAAGTTGTAGGAGTCCGCCGCAAGAAGCAACCTGACTATACAGTTGTAGCCATAACCAAGTACAGTAAAAGCAGGGTTACCTAGCTAAAAAGCAGAGGAAATTTAGGATTTTTTTGCTTT
Organism: Plutomurus gul; assembly: GCA_019776185.1. Taxonomy (NCBI): domain Eukaryota; kingdom Metazoa; phylum Arthropoda; class Collembola; order Entomobryomorpha; family Tomoceridae; genus Plutomurus; species Plutomurus gul. The sequence goes on along the minus strand of JABASC010004345.1, from coordinate 2,399 downwards.
TTTACTTTATTGATGCTTTTTTGCTGTTTCTCGGAACCACCGTATAATAAATACGTACATTTTGAAAGATATGATATTCAACAATTAAAATAAATAAATGTTTTAGAGTTGAATTCACAATAAAAAGCATTTCCAGGTGTGTCGATTAAATTAAATTTGTTACAGTAAATAAAAATTATGGATTCAATTCGTTTATCCATTTATAATAACATGAAGATTGTGAAGGTTTTTTGTAGTTATGAATACAATCAATTTTCCAAAATAATATATTCATGACAAATTGTTGTTTTAGGCTGAAATTATCAAAACAGCAATAAAGCATTCTTCCTAAACAAAAAGGCGCTGTTTTCGGTAAAAAAAGGAATTTTTTACAAAGCATACTTTTTTGCTTGGGAGTACCCTGAGTAAAAGTAGCGTTAACAGATAGAGCCAAGGAGATGTGGTGTCATCTAACCAATACAAAATTCAATAAAATTCCGTAGAATTCACTTCCAACAAAATCGACTAGACATGCACCTAGGATTCAATTGCCAGCCAGTGTGCTCCCGCGTTGGTTGAAGACCGGGTGACGCCCTATCTCTGTGATTACCTTTGAAACTCTACCAAGCACCAATACATAGGCCAAGTGGCATTACTCCCGTAGTACCCAATTTTCCTTTGTGTTTTTGTTCGAGAAGGATAGGATAAAGGGATAACTCTGTATACCCACGAAAATTTCACAATGCGCACTTTTTAGAAACAGATATAAACTTCTAAAGGAATACGATTCGGAGTGTTCAAATCCCCACCAGCACTGAATTGCATATTTTTGTGTCATTAAAATTGAAGTAGTTTTGGTCTACGATGAAACTTTTATAGGTTGTAATAGGCTTCAGTGGCTGTAAAACAACTTTTTGTATTGTTGATTGAGGAAAGGCAGAGCAGGGACAGCATCGAAGCCATAGATCTTCTAGTTTTAATTCCTGGAGACAGATAAGAAGTAGCAATCGTAAACTAGTCTGTTCAGTGGATTGACTGACAGGAATGAGATCTGTGAGAATAGATTGCTGGCGTTTCGAGTGTCGCTAAATAATGGTTTTGGTTACAAAAGGTAGTCTCCAGCGAAGGCCAAGTGGAAATGGTCGAGATAATCACTGGCCTATATCCGTTGTTTGGCAAAGTCCCAATACAGAAATCAAGAGCAATCTTTCTTTTCTACATTCGGATTATTACAGATAACCTTAAGGTCTTACATTTGAAAGAGAGCTGATGAAATTTCAAGTAAGCCCTTTTAAACGGCTCCTTTTTATTGTTAGGAGAATTAATTGAATGACTGATTGAAAGCATTATATTTGGTGTTTACCGGTGTAGATTTCAGTTTTAGCGGTCATGAAGGTAATTAAATAATTCAGCCACTTATTTATTGATATAAAAAGGAGAGCACAAAGTGGAGCACACGCAGACTGCACATTTCACTAATTTAAGAACAGTTTAGAATCTTGTCAGGATCCAGTTGCATGTATAGAGTGGCGAGGCTCGGTGTAGTTGTCGATGAAAATAAATTAACTCTCTAATTGGATCCAAATGCTTCATTATCTGTTTCGTCTAGTTTTCTTGTACGCAACCTGAAATTGTTTCCACAAATGAAAATTTATCTGCACTAATTCCACTCACGGTGTTCCGGTACTCATAGAAATTTCATTTTCACTGTAACCGGGCTACAACTTCAAAACTCAACTGACTGAATTGTCGGTTGGCACTGTTCCAAAACTGAAGATACAAAACAAACAACTTAAAGCATGCCCTTTGTACTTCACGGTTTTGAACACTGGGAAATGTTTCGCTTGTTTGAATTGTGTAAACAACTGGATGCAATGAAAACTGTTTGCCAATACTTTCTCCTTTAAGAAGGGAACTCTCTCTTTCTCTCTGTGGCTGCCCCCTCCCACAACTACAAAAGAGAAAGGAATTATCGGCCAGTCGAGTCACACTCAGGTATGCAATAATTCTTACTTTATCACTTTACCTTGACTATACATTCTGTGAATACGAGTATAAGTTTTCCCCATAGAACCTTAACCTTTATTCATTTTCAGGCAAAATGCGTGCGAAATGGTAGCCAAGCAGAATGTGAACCTGGAACAGTCCTTATTCATCGAAGTGAAAAATTGAAGAAGCAACACTTGATTCGAACTAAAAACGCATTCCTTTTATAGGAGTTCTCTATGGAAAAAAAATCGAAGGAGTGGCTTTGATTTTCCCTTCGCTTACAATGAGTACACATTCATTTTAGAAATCAGTCAGTACGCCATTAGAAATCTATTGGCTCTCAATTCAAGTGTGTGACATTGCCGAGATCTTTGAATCAGATTGACTAGAGAGAGTACAAGAATCCTTGGTGCACAGATTCTCTTTCATTC
>JABASC010004344.1:0-12052 GCA_019776185.1 Plutomurus gul | reverse complement strand
CAAGCTAGTTACTGGATTCTGCTGAAAAAAGGCTCATTTGACGCAAAATTTCATGCTGCACAAAATGAATCGGTTCTATATCGTGATCAGTTCTAGTACATACATCACCGCAAAATGGAAAAAAACTGACAAGACACAGTTTTATTTCAATACGTATTAGTTTGTATTAATGCGTACTGATTTTCGATATGAACTGTAACATATGTATACACTACGCTACGCTATATTACATTGTCTGTGTATCCAACCAAATCGTACCTTGAAGATGAAGATTCATACAAAAATATAAATACAATTTGTTTTTTCTGCAGGCTCAATGTAATATTCTTATTATTGGTTAGGGTTTTATGGTATATTATATTATTATTTCACATTTACACACGCTTGCGTACTAAGGAAACTTAAGAAATTAGGTATTAGTACGTTGTTTGATGTTTGGTTGAGTATACATTATACAGTGTAATGTGTAATGAGTAGGCAAAACTGCCTGCAGTAATTCATACGATTAGTACAACTATAGAAAGGAAATGATTTCTCGGGGTAAAGAGTCAAAAGAGCCATGCTTTCGTAAGTTTTATATAACTTATGATTATTATTTAACTTATATCAATATAATGTATTGCACAGTATCATGTTAATATTTTCTATATGAACTCTTCTGGATTCCTGATAGATGTACGTACATATGTACATACATAAAATAGTATATAAAGTATATTTGGTTTGTAAAGAGTTATTATTAATGAAGCGAATCATTGAAGAGAGAGAGAGTCAAAAACGACTGATGCCTTTTTTGGTTGACTTGAACCTTTCTGCATGTTTGTATAGGAGTTGGACAATTCATTGAACATATCGGTTGGCTATCTATCGAAGGCAGCGAGTTGGCCAATCCTACTGTTGAACCAATTGGGGATTCTAACGTGTTGGTCAAACTATTGGGAATAGGTAATATTGGACCGCCTTGATTTAACAGGACTAGTAGACTTTGTCATGCACAGTTTTGGGCTTATTACTGAGAAAATCCTATATTTACCTATAATAGGAATAATTATTTTGAGTTTCATCTTTCTGGACTGATTCACTAGTTCAATCTCAATCCATAGTAATTCATGTGTTGCTGACAACAGTAGGTCACAGAAAGATGATGCCCATAAAATTGTAGAAAGTAACTGTATCCGCATTAATTCCAAGAAATGTTTTCGGTTCATTCTCGATTGTAGTAGGCCGCATGTAACATACTCGTGGGCATTTGATCTGATTGATGTTTTCTATAGGGACTATTGTTCATTTTGTCTGATTGTCCCTAGTGCTCTCAATATTTCATCCATGCGTTAACTTATTAGTTCATTCAAGTGCATGAATGGTGTGGCTCTCAGTTAATATTATATTATACACAGCTCACTACCTCGACAATTGTACATGGTAGTACATTTATCAAAAGATAGATATCCCTAGCACAGTCACTTCAAATGGTTGTATTTAATCTATTGGCACTTATCAACACTATATAGTTAGAAGTATGGAGGGCTGCAGTTTTCCCCTGTACCGGGGATCCCGAAGTGAAGTTGTTCTTCAGATTTTTTGTATAACCACAAGCCTGAGTTGACTGTTCGACGAATTTTCATTTGTGCTCATCTAATTTGATTGAATTGAAATTAGGCATGAGTGGAGCTGAGCGTTAGTTCCAGCGGCTTTCTACTAATGGGCTCCTGCCATACCAACTATTTATTACAGCTGTAAGGCGTATATCTACAATGTACAGTTTATTCTATTCTATTTGCGTCAGTAATAGACGAATTCACGGCTGAGCTTGTAGAAACAATTAGCAGTTAAAAGTCTGCAAATGAACTCATATTATTAGTTGTGTAATTGTATATTGAGGAAAATTGGAACGGGAAGCAAAGCAACACTCAGTCATAATATTTTCATATGAGTATAGACTATATTAATACTCATACGTAAATACTGAATATAACAGAAGCAGTGGAACACAACAGACATGATTACCTCAACAAGTACTGCAGATAATATGTACTGTCAATCGCATACGTACACACGAATGAAACGAAGCATTGAAGCAACCACGGATATTAAATAGATGATTTGATGGAATAAAATGAAGTTGTAGACACTGACTGTGTATGTACATATTACATATCAGTATAAATTTTATATTAGTATGTCTAGTTCAGTTAGTTAGCAACACATGTACTACTACCGTCATATTTATGTAGAATTCTGATTATACGCATGGACTGTAGTATGTAGAATAGATATATAGTTGCCTTCTTGGCTTGCCTCTCTTGGTTTGGTTAGTTAGCTGCTTTGGTTTAGTTAGTTAAGGGAGGAAATCTTGATTGAGTTCATTAGGTGGTAGAAGTGAAGTAGCAGTTTTGCAGAAGAGCCACATTTGCGATGAGCTGGTGTGTGCATTATCTGTACACAGTGTGTACCACTCTAAGCGTGTGCATACACATCTACAAAGGAGAGAATAGAAATAATAATGTGTCTGAATCCATGAAGGGGATTTCCTTTATCCGTGGGATTAGAGTGGCTTTTAAAGTTTTAAAGCTCATACATGCTTCAAGATTATCCTCTTTAGTGTACTTTGCATTGCATTCACATGCATGGAAAACGACGACACAGGTAAATGGACTCGGTGCACTCCGCCATCGCTACAGTCGACTACACTAACTATACCAAGGTAGATAAGTAAGTGGAAAACTATATGCATGTGTGTGCATTCCCTATTGATGATATTTATTTTCCACTTATTGGGAACGATTGCTAACGCTTTTCTGTAGTTCTGATGCTATCGAAATTAATATCCGTTTCATTCGCCACAAATATAGTGTCTAATGAGCTTGTATCGTTGCTGTGAACACGATTGGAACGAATGCAGGCATGAACACAGAGGAAAATGGTAATACGCAGTGGCCAGAGCAAGTAACTTACTCGCTTCTTTGTTTGAGTGGTGGCATGTATTTGGTCAAGGGACGGACGGAACTAAAGATTGCTTAACAATAGCTCTCTTATGGTACAGTAGTGTGCAGAAGAAGAAATGCACGACACAATAGAGAGATACCTCCTACCTTAGCTACAAAGGTTAACAATAAGTGAAGCAAGGCACATGGATTCCTATGGGTTGGCCGGAGAGTGATCGTAAATCTCCAGGTACGTACTTTAGCGGCGGAAGCGAACTTTGGGTTAATAAATGGAGTGTCCAGCTCCATGTAAGTAAGAAACTAAAATTGGACAGAGCTTACAGCTCGTCAATAGTGTAGAGGCAAGTAGAATTGATGGTGGTGGTGTACTATACCGTATATACTTAATGAATAGGCATGTAATATGGTTGTTGTGCGCAATACACATACCCATATACTTAAATGTGTAACTTATATGTACATATAAGTAGAGGTGGATGGAAGCCTCCTTTAAATAGTGGCCCAGCAGTGTTTCTTTTAGAGTAGTTTTGTTATGGTGTCCCACTAGATTTAAGAATGTTCCATTTTAGTAGTAGCTACAATGAGTGTTACAGCCTGGTATGTAGGTTGGTGTAAAGGCAGAGGGGCAGGGGTAAACACTGTTCACAAATAGGGTGTGAAACATGGCGATAAAATGTGGACAGCTTGGAGAATTTTTGTGCCTTAGTTGACTTGAAGAAAAATGATGACTTGCCTGAACTCAGCTGAAAAGACTTGGGTTTACTTTTAAGGACGCGGTTGAAAAATCATTGGCATGCTTTTGCTGCTTGGCTCCTTTTCGTTCGGTGGTCCTCCCGAGAGTTCTCGTATTCGTTGTGTGCAGCAGGTTCTATACAATCATAACACACAGTATGAATACTTTGAGGATGCTTTTCTTGACTTTAGCTATCGATATGAAAATAAGTAAAAGGTAACTGACTTGACTTGACTATTAGCCTACGAATATGTGCACACGTATGTAGTAAGGATGAAGGATGGGTAGTGCAGTGACGAAGTAAAAGTGTACAGCATATGCGGTTCATGTCGTTAGTTGTCTGCTTGTTAAAAGTTTCCTAACTGTCAATTAACCCGTGTCATACAATCATTTGATCGTTTTCAGCTTTCGTCGTCGCAGTTCGGTTCCACTTTGTGTCATTCTCACTTCAGTTGCTGTTTACTATGTCAGTCCTAGTAGTGGCAGCAGCACCAGTAGCCCGTGATGATGAGTCTTTCCGTGCCCTACTAGTTACTACTATCAGCCATGTAATAGTAGCTCTGCCCACAAACTAGAGAAAAGAATGTGAAAAATGAGGATTTCGTATGAAAGTGTATGATGAGTGAAACTAGAGAGACAAAAGCTGTGACTTTTTCGACTTTTATTTCTGTCCCTTTTATTTTCTAAATTGCAGAAAGGAGCTTGGAGGTTGCTTTACCGATCTGGAAAGATATTTGTATATTTGCATTTACTGGCTTTTGTACACCAAAATTTCTTAATTAGAGTCTTGCCGAGCCCGTCTTGTTCTGAAAGTGAGCTGTTTATTAGTGTGCGAGCGACTCAATTCACATATACAAATAATAGTGGAAGGGAAAATGGGAGTAATTCCCGCTACTATTTACTTACATTTAGTACCTAGTGGAATATTGGTTGTATGAGTGGTTTAACGGAATAGCCATATTGCCTGACTTTAGATGACTAGTATCGTGACTTGTCTCTTGTATCAAGTAACTACAGTGCATGAAATAGGAGGTTTTAAGGGTGATTGTGTTTCAATAGTATCCGGTGTACTCTTGTCAGTGTTCTCTTCTGATGTGTGTGTGTAATGCGCTGCTCCATGAATCAGCCTTGTAAGTTATGCATGAACCATACATTGTGGTGAGCTTTAAATTAAGGAAACAGCATAGTATATTTTTTCAGTTTTTGTCTGTGAGACTAGTTGGCTCAACTGCTGTATTTTTGGCGATGACAACTTAATTACATGACGCTTTCCCGTTACATTACATTCCAGTGGACATTCATTCTCCTTGGGTACTTGGGTTTATCGAGTGATACTAGGGGCACGAAGTTTATAGAGTATTGTATAAAAAACAACTTAATTTTCTCTTTATAGCTTATTTTATGTTACTGTAAATTACAACCACTGTTTGTGAAAGATGTATTTTATCTAAAGCAATATAATTTGCACTCAATTTCTAAGGAAAACACAGCTTGTCCTTTATGTTTTCATGGCTCTGCCCGTTAATAAAAATATTATTGTTTTTACATTTTCATCGAACTAGTAATTGTGGTAATAAATTGTAAGTAGAAAATACGTCGTCGTATATACCTACTATATAATTGGTGATTCCGCAATAAAGTGTCCTGCCTGACAAATGGAATTAGGTATCTACTATTGAAATAGGAGTTCTTCACTTTGAACGGGTCGGACATGATTTTATGCTCGACCATATCATATAATTCCACTTGATTGCCCCCCTTAATATGCTGTTGTTGTAGGTAGCGGGCAGCAAGGCAGTACTGTAAAATGACCCGGTAGTTAAATTGTACAATTGGCAATCCTTGAAATGTCCGTTAGTGGTGAGGAGGAAGCTAATTGCACTGATATTATTTACACTTGCGTCAACCGGAGGCCAAAATTTATTGATTGAGACGAATACTCTACAAGGGTGTTGTGTCTGTTTGGCCGGCCTCCTGTTTCGTTGCGGAGGTGAATCCATGAAGAATTGAGTTGTATTGGATGCAACTGAATTGAACTGGAAGGGAATTAAGATATACATTACGTTGCGTATTAGTTGCCTCTAACAATAAGTAAGCAGTTTCTTGTATTCAAGGAGTATTAAACATGCCATGGGCAAGTCCGTAAGATATTGCATGACAGCACTATGTTAAATAAAGCTTGTTCTTCCTTATATGCCCAAGAAAAGTATTATTCTATACACTTTGCTACTAGTCCAATGCACACAATGCTATTGTTCTGCTGCTCAGTTCAGAACACTCGCTTTTTCAGCACTGCCCTCCTCCTAATACACTGAATATTGCTTATAAGCCGAGCAAAGACTCACGAATTATACGTTTAAAGCTTTCTTACTTAATAATACAGCTAATGCTATTATTTGTAGAATGTAGCTATGAAAGTTTAGGGCACTTACGAGAGCAAAAGGCAAGGAAAGAAAGTAAAGTTAAACTATTTGAGAAAAGGAAAGGCTACGACCGAATGAAATAAGCATACTTCTACAGCAGTATATAGCTATTTCGACACACAGTCAGCGACGTACCATTTCAATCCACCAACTACTACAATATAAAGTTGTAAAGGCAGCAGAAGCATTCAATTGCTTCGGTGTCCCTTAAAGCCATCGTCTTTTACTCGCGTTATTTTGTCTGCTCTCTACCCTTAAGTTGAAAGGAAGTTCGTTGGAAGAGTATACTATGTATTAATGTATAGTGAACTAGTACAACTCTTACTGACAATGAAGAGGATTTAAAGTTACTTCAACGGCTATAGCCTGTATAGTAAGACTGTGGGTAAAAACTAGAAAATGGATTTCAAAATTATCTTGACAGTTTCTTATGCTTTTAAAGGGGAAATGAGGGAGTTTGTGATAGTGAAGGCAAAGCCAGTGAAATTCAGATGTGTATGTATGCGAGTAAGTAATGAAGGCCTGGGAAAACCGTAGAGGGTAGGTAGTAGTGAAGATGTACAGAGTACCTACCAACGTTCTCTTCGTGTATTAAGTATTGCAGTATCTCTGCCAGTGACAGGCATACAAGACAGAGATAGCTTAACAACAACCCTGTGTTAGTAAGTGAGTAAGCAAGTATAGGAGTGATTGTTAAGTAGTAGTGAGTAGTCTATGTATTTGACTATAGATGGGTACATGTAGTGTGTATGTACATATGCATTAGTGAGTTGTATATATCTTGTAAGAAAAAGAAAGAAAAGAAGTAGAGAGGAGAAGAAGAAGAGAAGAGAGAGAGAGAGAGAGAAGGAGTATGAGACGAGGAATTTATAGCCCACAGCTAGGAGTGGTCAGGCAACTTTAGTTGAGTTGTAAGTTGGGCCTGTCATCTCAGATGGGAGTTAGCGTTCACATTGCTTGGAAGGGCCCTCTCGTTCTGCTCTCTCGGCTCGACTTTAGTAATATTATCATTATTATTACTTACTTCACATAGAATACTCAAGTGAACTGGCTGCTAGGCTGCACTGCACTACTACTGCCAGTAGACGTGCAGTAGACGGAGAGTACACGGCCAAATATACATGGCTAGTGGTACACCTTTGCTCACTTACTCGCAAGGAGTACGAAACAGCACTACTACATAAACAGAACACGCTGCTCTCTGTCCGTATCCTTGAGTTTGACTCGAGAAAATAATTTCTTACTTACGTACATTATATATTTATCTGCGTGTACACGTTCCTCGTGCAACAAACGAACTCATACGCTCATTGTCAGCCACAACATACAGCAACGAGCACAACAATCTGTGTGCCAGCCCGGACTCCACGACTGCTTATACAAAGTCTGTCGAATTCTTGTGTCTATCTGTGCTTGTGACGTTTGATTTGATTTGATTAGCTTTTAGCTATATTCCATTTGGTTTTGTTGTTGGAGCGGAGCTTTTTATACGTTTATACTTATACATAGTAAATAAGTACATCAAGTTATTATTATTATTATTATTATTATTATTATTATTATTAGTGCGACTTGTTTGTTGTGTTGTGGATTGGATGGATATTAAAAGTTGTGAAATATACATGATAGCGAAACAAGTTGATAATATTATTATGATGCTAACTATAAATGTGAATACCGGCTTGATCGTTATTGGGGAGAAATGAAGTAGAGATTGTAGTGAGTGAACAAGTGAATGAGACGGGACGGACTCTGCACTGAACTGGCTTGCTGGAAGGTTCTCAGGGAAAGAGTTGTTTTCTGTTTGTGTGCGGCGAATGATGATAACTCAATTATATTTCCAGTTTCCAGCAAGTGAGTCCCAGTCGAAGCAGATGTGCCGATTAAGTTCTTCTGAGACTGGGAGGATTTGCATTTAAATTCTGTACTTAGGCTATAGCTCACCTTACCTTCTCTTGCGTATTATCTGCTCAAATGGAGTTGTTTCCATTATGAGTCCAACAGCACTGTGCACACTTTGCGATCGAATCTGCACACACGGTGATAACACTTGTTGTTCTATTCCATAGACATGGATTCATCGACTTGACATTCAAACGAACGCTTTACTATATACAATACTTTAAAGTGTAAATGTTGGCGCATTTAAAGTTCTCCTTTACTACTGCACTTGTTATGAACACAAACTGTTTATCAAAGTGATCCGAACTTGAAAGCAATATAACTATTAGTATTTATGGCTGCGAACTGTTGTCAGTGTTAATTAAGACATTAAAATGCCTGAAAAATCTCACCATACAGGTAGCGGAGGAGCTGTTCTGCCACCCGGGCTCAATTTCCCACATTTTCCCCCGTTCGGAGGATTACAGATGGATCAGCGCAGTCCTCACAATGTGTGGGAGCCACACACTGCAGCCGCTGCCGCAGCAGCAGCACGATTTCATGCACTTCACCACGGGTAAGCACAAATTAATTTTATATGACTTACTATTATTTCCAGTTTAATTTTAGCATATTGCATTTTCATTTATGTATTCATGCATACTAAACTCATTATCATCATTGCCACTCACACATCTCTCCGAAAATCGTAATGCTACTGCGCTCAAAGCATTTCCCCACCCAAATTTCTTCCGTATACGTCTATTACCACAATGTCATTGTTAAGAAGTCTTAATCTCTATTTTTTATGACTATGCCTTACGATGAGAATGCGCAGTTGCATTGCAGTCTTACGTATGTACATATATGTATATTCTTTGTGCTGTCACACAATCTTATTGTTAGACGTGTGTAATCAAAGGGTTGTACATTGCAAAGTGAGTATATGTACAAAGGCTCGTATGTTGAAACAAACCGAATAGGCAGATAAGTGAGTTGCAAAGCAACAACGCCAGCATTTTGTGATAAACTAAACGATATCGTGTTGTAGTTCTATCCTAGCATACAGTGAACCGTGTTTACTGTGCAAGCTGTAAAAGTTGAGTGTGAGCCAGTGTATTTGTGTGATGGAAGCGAAATTATTCACGCTAGGCTAGTTGATTTGAGTCAAGTTGGAGAAAAACGCGATCGAGTTGAGACGGTTTCCAAGCATGTACACACAATTATGTGCGTGGGTACATATTAGTTGATATGTGGTGTGTATTATCATTCCTCTACCTAGTATTTGTGCAAAGCTGCTCTCGTTTCAAGTAGGCTTGTTAGGGATTGAGCTGAAGGTTGCGTGAATTTCTGGAAATGAAATTCTTTCCACCTCACTTCCAGTAGATTCAAGTAATGCTCCGAAAGGCTCTTAAAAAGAAGTAGATAGTATAATACCAGTAATGTGTAGATTGGGAGCTATATCATCCGACTCTCCATTATAATGATATCCATTTCTCGCCTTATACCTACATGTATACCGATAAGGAACGCGATATTTGTATTCCGAGAAATTAGGATTTGTTAAATTTATACGTTTTTTCTTCACATTATTAGCACCAGTTTTTTATCCGCCCAGGAATTATATGTTGCACAGACACACACAAAGAAGTCTGCATTTAGCAGCAGTGGAGGGTGCTGACTTATGTGTGTGTGTGTGCGATTGCTTGCGCACACACACCTATTTGTACGCTGGAACAGAGAAGAGGTGCATACTTGGCAGGTATATAAGCAGGTATGTGAGTTGAGTTAGTTGTGCAGAAGAATTTATAATGGCTTGTTACTGCGAGAGCCAGGTATGCTATAAGATACGCCATGCTGTCTTGTTCCACTGTACACATGTCTTTCTTGTAGAGCTGTACAATTAAAAGAAGTTAATTTAGCTACTGCCAGTATTAGATTACGTAAAAATTTCGTGTTGGTATACTGGTGTGCAGCCAACTGTGTCCTGAAGTGCGGCTTCTCTGTGACGTGACAGAAAAATCAGACTGTGATCTAAATACATAATTTGATTAAAAATGAAAGAGATGGATAGGAAGATTGATTTTACTAGTTAGTTAGTTAGCTTGTTATTGAGGCGGTCCGGTGGTCTCGTCTGGTCAAGTCTGGTCTTATTTGGTCGGGTACCTCCTAGTATTTATATGTATCTCTTTCTCTGCCTCTACAATGATACTTTATTATTGTGGTCGGCTCGATTGCTCGTCATTGTTCCTACATATAGTATAATGTTAAAACTATTACTACGCTCAGTAGCTACTAGGATCTGTGTTGTACATATACTACGTACATATATAATGCTGGTAATGAAACTAAGCAAACAAAATCGAGGGAACCAAACGACTGTTGGAAGCAGTAGTTGAGGTGCTTTTATATGCGAACGCAGAGGCAGAGCACAGGAACAGGATATTAATTTGGCTGTTAGATAGAGCACGGTGTAGTGGAATAGGCAGAGGGATGGGAGCGAGAGAGTGCCGTGAAGTGAAGGCTCATTTCCGAAACCAAGAGCCTAACCAGGGTTTAATGAAGTGAACATGGTTGTTAGTTACCACTTATGTACCTACTACTATGTACATAGTAGGTACAGCAGAGGAGAGAGCCACTGATGGAAAGGTGCATTGGCGGATCTCAACTAGAACTGACCGGCTGCTCATGTGGAAGTGTAAATGGTAACTTGTTTTCGCCACTTCATTTCTACGCTTATGCTTCGTCAGAGGCGGATGCCTAAGTAAATATGAACGGACGAGCGCTGAGTAGCCTAGCTGTTTACAGTAGCCATATGTAATGTATAATATGTCGTCGGCTATGCTACAGAATCCAAATACTTTGTTATGTATTAATATATGCAAACGGAATTATGAACACATTATGTCGTTGCCTGTATGTATCTGTTGTGTACTTAATTGTTTGTAGTAAATATGAGGTTATATTGCTACTGTTGCATCTTGAAGACTTACTTCCTCCCTTTTAGGTATCATTTTACACGGGCTGACTAGAACATACAAAACTTATTAGTTCGTGGATTACTTTGTGCATGTCAGCGATGTTAGTGGTAATGGCGATGTTTTGTCGGTGTCCCTCCTTTTAGGTATCGTTTTACACGGGCTGACTAGAACATACAAAACTTATTAGTTCGTGGATTACTTTGTGCATGTCAGCGATGTTAGTGGTAATGGCGATGTTTTGTCGGTGTCCCGCCAGCAGAGCAGTGCTCTCTGATTTTTGAGTTGTGTAAGAAGCAACTGAAATTGACAAGGCGAAGTGCCATGTTATGTAAAATTCATATCTTGCTCGTAGATCTGTCGATTAGAATCTTTGAGCCCATGAATTGAGGGAAACTATGTCAACATTGTCTAAGAATTTTTACCATGTGAGCTGTTGTAGGTTGTGCTAGGAAAGTGTGTATACAGTTGTGACTTATGTGACCCACTCATGTGTTTAAATACTAATCTGGCACCTATTAGTAGCGTTTATTTCGAGTGAAAAGCGAAAAGTGCATGTGAGAGGAACTAATTGTGCTAGGGCTGGTGCGGGTCTGGCCGGATGGTGTGCATCCCCCGTTTATGAAACTTAAGCTAAAATGAACAGAAATTAAGTTGTCTTGACTTGAGTGTGGGTACAAAAAGTGTGAAAAGTCATGAATGTTTATTTTTACTGAGAGAATGGGACCGGACACCTAGACAAGAAGACTCGTAGTCTCCTCCAGCACAGAAGACTCTTTTGATTTGGGCTACGGGATGATGTAGCTGCACTTTTAGGATTTAAAACACAAACAGGACCAGGATTGAATTTCGTGTGGGAAAATACGACACACATACAGTCATAATGTTATTGTTATCGTTTTACCACACTCTTTCTGTCCTCACTTGCATATTGCAGTTGGAGAAATTTATTTTTCATTTCACTTATATGCAGTTAATGCATCTCTTAACTCACTGTCACTGCGAAACAAATTTTCACAGATTTCTCTGTTTCCTCATTTTAAATGGTGTCAATTTTCTATAAAAAATATCACTGTCAACAACGCCATCGCA
>JABASC010004343.1:0-12055 GCA_019776185.1 Plutomurus gul | reverse complement strand
ACTTTCATTTTTACAGTGGCCAATAATTGAATTAGTTGTGGTCAGATTTCATTCAAACCACCTTTCCAATAATTCAGTGGCCGAATTTCCATTTTACAGTGGCCCATTTAAATTATCCCCAGCATAGCGTGAGAGCCGTTCGTACATGCGTCCATAACAAACCTCAAAAAGGCACTTGCATCCCGCTTACTTACTTAGATACCTTATTCAAACAATTAAGCACGTCATTTATGATCTCTAAAAAATTAGCCGCACTACAGTCAAGGTGTGCAAGCACCCTTAACATTTGATGAATACATTGATACGCTTGTTCCTCTAACTCAACAGTATTGTTTTCCCATTATCATTTATCGTATGCCTCCCTCTTGTCAGTTGGTTTTGTCAATCAGTGGCAAAACCTAACCAAGAACCGCAGCAGAATAATAGCCAAATTTAATGCACATCATCTCTAATGCTCAGTCAGTCAGAAGCGTATCTGATTTTAATTTAGGAATGACTTAATCAATTGGTAGAATGAGCAGCAAAGGTGCACACATTTGGTTTTTGCACACGTGTCTTTTCATGGGGATACAATAAATATAGATAAAGCTGCAAACTGCGTATATTTCACAGGATTCACACCACGGCTCACGAAAGACTACAGCGGTAATTTTGACAGGCTGCATTGGCTGACAAAACTCGAAGTCGGTCAAAATTTTGTACTCATCTAAGCCAATGGAAGGCTATGCAATAATACTTATTCAGCTCTTGATGTTGTGTGCATCAAAATCTCACAATTCAACCAACCGGTGAATTCAGATACATAGATATAAATAGAATATTTTTAAGTTCGAAAGCAGTGCCAAAACTGAAAAACCTGCAAATATCTGACGAAATTTTTTGAATACATCAGCCAATATTGCATAGTCAAAAAATGAATGATGTGACTGACAAATTTTGGGATAAAATTGTTATAATTATAAATACTATCTTACTTAATATATTCGCTCGTATGTATGTAGAAAAGCTTTGAGCAAAACAAGGCAAAACATGCCCAAAAATAATGAAAAAATTGACTGATTTCGTAGGTCTAAAAATAGTTTTATACAAGCTGTAAAATGTAAAATATGTTTCGAATTTGAACAGAAGTTGGTCTAAAGGGGTGGACTGATCGTAACTATTTCGCTACACAAGAAAATGCTGTCGAGCTTGAGGCATTAGATTGTGTAGGGACCAATCGTCACATTGCAACCGCGCAAATCTTGCATGAGCACAGACAATTGCATTTATTAAAATTGCTGGAAAAAGAGATATAAAGATCATAAACTTTTCTTGTTTTTGGAACATGGCTTTTTCAATGTTTCAAAAGATGTTTTGATTTTTATTACCGGCCAGCTCCTTCAATCCTTTGTGTGCTATATGGAGCATATAATAAGTGCATGCGGTAATAAAAACCATAATGTGTTATAAAAGGGATTTGAGAGCGCAATATTATTTCCTCACTTGTGTTTCTCTCAGGGTTACTCTTGTTTAAAACCGCCTGTAAGAAAACGGGTGAATTTAATGCAAGAAATGTTTCTCGCCCTTTTGAAACAATATAATGTAGTCGGGCAGGCTTCATACATATTCTCTAAAAAAAGGCTATCTTGAATACCAAACTAATTAAAATTCCGCGATTTCATGTAGCACAGGTGCCCTAGAATAGAAAATATATTACTAAATATAATTATTTTTCAATTACCATATTTTTATTTACTGCGTTTCGTGCATTTCTTTTTATATCTTGCAGGGTAGGTAATAAAATAGGCAAATGGTACAAGAATCGGAACCCTGGTTTCCCTACGCTTGAGAAGAATACACATCCACGAAGTATCAAAGTTAGACTTTTAGTCAATAATATTCCTGGAAAAGGACCTACCACAGAAAAAACCACACTCTATTGTTTTGAAGTGTAACATCGTGGCAATATTGTTTTTTCAGTAATTGTAGTGGTTGGCGCTCTACAGCAACTTCACATAGGAAACTATAAGTAAGTGAGCCAGCGACAGTTCTGCTTCGAGAGCTATTAAAATGCAAAAGTCTGTCATGCGTCCGAAGGAGAAAGCAACACATCTTAATTAAGAACAACAAAAGCGGTTTTCCACAAGCTACCTTTCTCCAAGCCGCGCTTTCTACTAACTCTTAACTCTCAATCTTCTACTCTCTGTGTTTATACTGACTGAGAGCTTTTGCTATGTTCCTCAAACCTGTGTAATCCTTTTCGTGCAACGTAAAAGTTACGGTAGCTATGTGCTAAAAAGCATAAATTTGATTTAATTCATCTCTCAAGAAAAAACACCAACCACCTTTCCAATTCTTTGTTATTCTGCAACATTTAACAGCTCCCTATCTAATATGCACTACTCAATTTTATACACATCCTGTTCCGCCTCCGTGTCTCAAGCCTCTGCTTGTATCGTTTTTCTTTTACTGTAAGGCCATTTCCTGTTCTACCGCCAGAGTCCAAAATAAACAAATCTCATTCGATTCAATCAAGAAAACTTTCTACCATTAAATACACCGGTAAACATTAACAAATGCAGCGCCGTAGCTTTTAATTACATTGCAATTAACACGGGGGCGACGTATAATTATTCGTCGCATATGCAATATTCCTATACTATCTGATTCCCATTAAAATTCCATGAATTCATGATATGCAATGACTAAGAATTAAATTAAGACGTTAAACGGATATTTTGGTGAACTGATCAATTTAATTGCGTGTATAGCGGCCATGATTCTCCATTTGAAAGAGAAAAAATTGTTATACACAAGTTCAGTGTGACGTATTGAATGGAAGGCAAAAGGCTTGTACGTACATATAGCATAGTGAAAGTCGATCTCCAGATTCCAGGCTGCTCCTGCTGCTTCACGTAATAAATCTTTCCTTGCTTGCAAACAATTGGATCCACTCAAACATCTTTCATTAGTAAATAGACGCTACAGTATACTCCTTCCAGATGATTCTTCCATATTGGAAATTATTATTGCTTATACAAAATTCGTGCTCAATGTTGGTAGGTCGCGCGCTGTCAGCCACACAATGTTTTCCCTCAATGTATATAGTAAAAGCCTATTGTCAGCGGAAAGGTATACAAAATCCAATTAAGGAGATGCCCAATTATTGCCAACGGATTTACAATGTAGTTAATGCAAATAGATTTCCCAGTTGCTCTCATGAAACTCTATATTATAAGCGTATTAAAGCCCATTGCATTGTTTTCTAACAAAAGATTCAAGTTTCGAGCTCCCCCCCCCCCATCCATTCACTCGGAAAAATTCGCAACCCTAAGCTGATGTAACTGTATAAGCGCACATTTGATTCGTTCTTGTCATAATATTCGAAGGATATTTAAAGACTTTTCTCTAGGCAGCAGCGTTGGAACGGTTGCACTGTGTATTCTACGTGTGCAGTACTTAAATGGCTAGCTGTACGTCGTCTACCCACTCGAATCTCTACTCGCTACTTAACAATAACAATGAAATCAACTCGAGAATGCATTATTATTTTATTACACACAGTTAAGTAGCACCGTACGTAGCAGGTACTTCATTGTGTTGTGCTACTGGAGTTTCCACTTATTACACATTCATTCCGGTATGAAAAACGGCTTTGGTATTTATTACGCATTTGTAGATGATGCTGCCATGTTTATGTGTTAGTAATCTCGTAAGTAAGTTAGCAGCGGTGGTTCAGCAAATCTTCTGAGTGAATAATTGGTTGTGTGTGAGAGACAGACACGACGGTAGTAAAGTTATTAATAAATAAACATTTCACATGTAATTATGTATACGTACATATATGCGTTCGGCATAACATGGTTGTTTGATATATAGAAGATTTTTATAGATGAAGCTCAAGTTAGTGCGTAGATAGTTAACATTATGTAAATAAATAGTGAAAAAGTATCTAAGTAGGTAGTAAGTAGTGTAGGATGCATCTAATAAGATCAGGTACGATATGTAAAATTACCAATCCAGTACCTTTGTATACCCAGTAAGAAAAAGTGAAGTTGCAGTAGCATTTCGTCCATTGTCTGAACTACTCTTAAAACGCTATAATCGGGAATCACGGACGAATGGTACATCTGTTCACATTATGATTATTTGTTTTATTATTATTAGTAAAATTATTAACTGCCTACGAGTATGCATTAGTATTTTAATAGTTTGAGAAATGAGATCATGAGCACACGGTACACAAGTATATCGTAGGTTTTACAAAGTTGTCGTAATAATATGGTAATAAGAGTAGTAGAGAGGTACATGGTATATTGTATGAGTATTGTTGTGTATGTAACTTCGCATGTAGTAATAAGTAGATTGTGGTTTAAGTGTAGTAGTGGCACAGCTACTATACTTATTAGAATTGCACGTACGTGACAACCTGCACGTCGTAGGTATTTGTTGCATATTAGAATCCGCGGAGAGCCAGTCACCTACAAATATGTAACGTGTTGTATTTACATACTTAGAGAAAGAGAGAGAGGAGAGCAACTGAAATTTTTGACGTACGCTGCAAATTTGGATAATGGGACTACTACAGCAGAAGAGAACACGAGTGACTGTTGTTGGTGGCCATAGGACCGCTGCAGGTGTCACTTTCACTTCAATAATAAGTTACGCGAACATACTCACAAAACAGGACTCACAAAGTGTACATACACAAAATATAATACATGGTCGTAGTAGTATTTACTTACTTGTATTATATATAGGTAGGTTAGTAGCTGTAGGGAGGAGACCTTCAGAAAAGGAGTCTATATATCGATCCTTGTACTTTACATGCAGGTATGCAAAGAATACTGCAAACAGACACTCCTAATCTCCTTGTCGCATATAAGAGCCCGTCGTCGTCGTTCCAATATATAAGAGGAGTTAGAGTGTGTGTCACAGAGACGCCGAATAGGCTGACGACGAAGTTGCTGCTCTGCTTATTTACGGCCCACTTGAAATACAGTTGGACAACTTTCAATCCATTACTCAGAATTAGAGGAGCAAGTGTTGGACGCTATCGTGAGACTGTTGTGACACGGAACATTCACGAGTTGTAGCAGCAGCAGCAGCAACCGTCTCAATCCTCTGCCTCTGCCTCCTGAATACAAGTGTACTAATAAAAGGCGACTTAATAATTAAACAATGCATGCTTTCGGATTGACAAAGTACACTCTAATCGATAGAAACTTCTGCCTTCGCATGCTACTACCATTTTGTATTTACTACATAAATACTACAGAATTTTCGCCTGTTACACTCTCACAAAGAACAGAGTTCGTTCATTGTTTCACAAGATCATAGGACAACGACGACGAAGCCACGTTGGTATTAAAACATCCTCTCTCTGTCAATGAATAACGTTCCACTGTTCATGTGTTGTTTGCAACCAAAAATCAAGTATTCAGAATATTCGTAGAAATGCAGGGTTAGAAGTAAAAACTATCATTACTCAATTGTAAAGTCGTACTGTTATTGATCGGCCGTTCGGTGGTTCGGAAAACATCCGTGTCTCACTATAAATGGATTTGATAGAAAAGGTCACACTTATTGTAGACAAGTAAATATAGCACCCTCGTTTGTACGTATCATTAAAGTGGCTTTCACAGAGAACAGAGGATTGAGCTTATATGTGGGAGACGTAGACGACTTTGTACCGTTGCAAAAAGTGTGTACCACTTTAAACCCATCAACTAATGGAGCTGACGCAGAACCTTGGTAACGTCCCCTTTGAAAAGGAATGCAGGGAAACAGTGTGTAGGAAAATATACAAAATTTTGGCAAAAACTTAAAAGGACTTTTACAAAGTGTACTTGTGTGAATATATGGAGAACGCATGAAAAAAAGATAGCGTAGGGGGGCACCTGCAGATGCTAATGGTTGAATTGATGGGAAAACTTATCCACTTTTGATGCTGATTTCTATACACGTCTGTACTCTCAACTGCTGCCTGCCACACAGATACAAAATGTAATGCGGGTTTTTGCTACTGGGTCATGACTGGGAGGCACACGCGATTCTCTACGTACAGGGAAAAGGTAGAGAGCCATTTTTATGACTTTTGAGGAACTCGTCCTTCTAAACTCCAAAACATGGATCAAACAAGGGAATCTATTATATTGAGTAGTTGTACATTGTTGAGGAGGTGTTTAGAAAAGGTTCTAGAAAAGTTTCCGAAAAAAATTCCCTGAAATTGGAAACGATTTCATCTGTACTCCCATAGTTTGGCCTGTGTGGGCATGGTAAGTGTCCTGCCCACCAAATTCCATCCAGAAGAGAGACGTGAAGCGTGTGCTTTGTGAAAAGGTTCCATTGGAAATAGTAGCATGGCACGTCTTCACAAATAACTTGTTCATAAATAAATTCTCCTACTATAGCACCACGAATCACAACACATTTATGTCGACAATTTGAATTTGTGATCATGTTTGCTGCTGCCTGCCACCGACAATAACAGTAGGCTATTTGATGGGAATGTCTATGCACAATGCGGCATGCTATTTACTTTTTGCCGTATGCAACAGACACAGTCAAGTTGGAAGCCGAATTGCCTACTCACAATAACAGTACAAAAAATCTATATCTGAGGCTTAGATTAAAGTATTTCGAAAATTTGGCTAGTTCGACTCTCCGACTTGACTGCAGTATACTGTGTGTACCACTGGGGTGACGACAAAATAATGTCACTTGAAAACTTGGGAAATTCATGTATGTATGTACATGCTGCTGCACTGGTATGTATCTCTCTTTGTGAGTCCTTTTTCATAGGTTTGAGCTTATTTTCTAAAATGAGTTACAGAAATTTCGAGACTTTGAAAGTACTCTGAATTGTCTCAGTTTTCTACCGAGACAAAAATAATAAAGGAGTTCTTTATGAAGAAATATTATTCTGAATTTCAGTTTGTAATAAATTTAAATAAAAGAGTGAAATTATCACATATATGACTAATTTGATTAATGATAAAATATGTGTGGTACTTTTGAATTGGCGGCTACACTGCAGTCGTCCTTATTGGGGAGTTGGAGTGGCGCACTTCGGTGGGACTGTAGATCCTAATCTCAGGGGGTGGACTAGAAGACAAATCCTCGTCAGATGAATAAATCTGCGAAGATTCTGGTGTCGTCAGAGATCTTGAAGAGAACACACTGTTCCGTCTTGTAGCTGACACAACAGACAAAGCTCGCTTTCTTGGCTTGCGAAATTCTGCCTCCATTTCTTCATCCTGTCACACAGTTATCACATTTGCATAAAAAGTTCCAATTGATCAGAAAACTACTCGTGCACCACATCCAACTCACTCACACAAAGTCCTTCACAATTAGCAAGTATTAGTAATGGAGGACAATCCTGTTAGCAGCTCGTTTATATTCATGAATCTCTTTGTCTTCTCTACTCATAGACACTACATGTGATAATGTACACAAGAAATCATCATCTGTGACAATTCCAAACATTGTGTCAACTAATGAATTTCTTGTATTTAACTATATTTATGGAAACTAAAAGGATCCGTTTCACTGATGGATGATGAATTATTGTGTACTACTTATGTAAATTTATATCGGGTGTTCCGGCTAAAGCTTTACGACTTTGACATTTTACAATTGCTCTGTAACTATAGGACTGATTTAAATGTTGTGTATCTTGTTTTGAAGAGGAAGAAATTTTCTACAAAATGTGACTACATACAGTAGAGCCGATTGTGATACAATGTTGACATATCTGATAGACACTAGAGCACGCTTTACTAGAGCACATTTCAGAAGTTATCCCAACGCCCATTCCTCTGCAGTAACTTGTCGAAGTTGCTGTACGACTTCAGGAGCTCTTCATAGGGCCACAGAAATAAGTCTGCAGAGGTCAAAACTGGTGATCGAGGTCTTCTCCTGGTGCGTTGGACTTTAGCGTAATTTCTAACCTCCCAATACTTTTTAAAGAGTCAAATTCGCTGATCCTCTGACTAAGGGCCGAATTCTAGTTGGTCTCTCAGACTCACACTCGAAAAGGGGTGGAGACAATACACGCGTAGCCAATGGCGACTGATTGGCAAAATTTGAGTGTCGATTTCAAGTCTCCGATTTCCGTGGCTTGAGATAGGGCTGAGTCGAGATCTCACTGAGATCTCGAGATGAGCGACCAACTAGAATTTGGCCCTAAGGGATTTCGAATATTCGAAATTCGCATTTTTTTCTTAAACTGAGAATAAAATTCCAACTGTAGTGCAAACACATTTTTCTTATCTCACCAGACCATCAAATCGTGATGAGATAGTGCTTATTGCGCATTCAGGCTCTTTTGTTGAAAACAAAATACCTTTTTATCTCTAATACGGGGAATTTCTGGTATGAATGTCTGTCAGCGACGACAGCGTTATACGAAATGGTAATGGTCACGTTTCTTCCTCTTCAAAACAAGGTACATAGAAATCGGTTTTATGGTTAAAGAGTAATTTAATGTCAAAGTCGTAAGATTTTAGCCGGAACACCCGACACATAAATAATCTTTGTTTTTAATTACCAAATCCATAATTATACTTACTTAGTCATACATGTGGATTATTTAATTTATATGGCACTATGTTTTTGTTAATCAGATTTCCATTAGGATTAAAAACCACCAAAACGACCACCTTTGATCTTCATGCATTTCATTCATCATTTCTTTGTTTAAATTAATATTAAATTTCAAATATTCGCGAGAAAAAATGTCTTCAATCAAGCAAATGAATAACTCGGTAATCGTCGAAAAATATATTCTGATAACTTTCAAGACGGCTGTAATTAATTCATGTATGAATTCATGTTTGCACGAAAAGTGAAAGTTTACTTGAAATGCACAGATTTCCATCCATGACAGATATATTATTATATGTATAGGTACTATATGTGTGTATATGTACATATAACATATTTTCGTCTAATACTTTCACAGAAATTTCTAGAATTACAGCATCCAGACTTCTTTTAGAGATGCTACAATTTCTGCCTACTTAAATTTACTAATGATTTAATTAAAAATCATTGAAAAGAAAGTCGGATTGAAATTGTATTAGAAAATATTGAAAACTCCACTGGTTCCTTGTTCAGCGTCTCTCAAATCTCAAATACAAATACTATTCTGCCATTCTAACAATTTTTGTTCATGGTAAGCGAAGGCGAAGTACGAGAGTCTATAGCGAATTGCTTTTCCTTGTTAGTGCTATTCAGGGGAAAAAAACTCTGTAATTTATTCTTGAGCCAGAGATTAAAACTGTGGAAATGAATGTCTATTTTTACTTGGGACCATTGAAAATGAGAGAGAGAGGGTTGAGAAAGAATGTGAGGAGGTTTCAGAAATATTTACCTCGAAAGAAATGGTGATTCCCTCGACAATAGAAGATCTTCGTCTGAGTTCTCCAATTAATTCATTGAATTCATTTTTCAGAGATCTCAGTCTGGACCGCAGCTCCACTTGTCCGAACGCGTTGTTTGCTTGGAGGGCGCCGCCGATTGAATCGTAGCCGACGATCGTGGGGCCCAGAAGACCACCAAGGCCAATGTCCGTGGAGCTCGAGTGCTGACCGACGGCAGCAGCATTTCCAACCATCGCTAACGCTCTTCCCTGGGGCCCAATAACGATTGTATTGAGTTCCTCTTGACAGTCCAGCTGATGGCTGAGTTGCTGCAATTCCTCTTGTACCACTTGTAGTTGAATATGAATCTAACATGAAATTACACGAGAACAAAGCATACATTCTATCAGAAAGTTGCAATCAAAAGTGAATGTGAAAAATCAATAGCGGCAGCGACTAGCGACTACACACACACACAAAGAGAGAGAGAGACAGAGACTTTATAAATTCCAACCGAGGAATTCATTCTGGCTGCACTTTCAATTTCTCCTGCTGATATACAATTTACCGAGAGACATAATGGAAACTACTACTATTAGCTATTGATCACACAGAACTATCTCTTAGTCACTGCGACTGCCGGTAGCTTCCCGATAATAATAAGTGTAGCTCTAGAGCAAGCTTTTTCGGTACACATCCGGTCTATGGAGAGCAACAGTACGCTCCAGAAAACAATCGAGCGATGGAAAGTACATCAGCATATTCCCTGCACCACCACCACCGAATTATTCTAACTAAGCTCTCCATGTTCACATTCACAAACCTCTCAAACCGATAACCCAATTTTGCTTTCAGCGCAAATAAGCAACGTAAAAAAGAGCAAGTTCCACTGCCATTGTTCGCAGCCGTCGTCAGATGGTCACGATGGAAAATATAGGGGCTAAATATATTAATCCTTTTGCCACACTGCGATTTGTCAACTGTCGTCTTATTTAGCCAAGCACGGGGTGACCTCACACAGTAATACAGGTAGTACAGGTGTGCCCTTGAGAACTTTTTATATTTCAGGTCACAACAAACTGCTATCACCTTAAGGCCGCTCTGACAATTATATGTCAAAATAGATAGCGTGTGTTTGGAATGGATTTTGCTGACTACCACAATTCTTTCAGGAGACGAACGGGCGACATGTGCATTTGCCTACACTATGATAAGTAATGTTGTGTGTGATATTATTGATTCACCTTTTATAGTGACTTTAAAAGGGGAAAACGCACACCACCACCACTTTCTACTATTAAATACATATGTAATATGAACGGACAGTTCAAAAAGAAAACATGTACCGCAACTTTTCCAAGTAATAGTAAAATGTGGCTGTCCAAGGTGCTCCATATAATTTAACCGATTCCAAAGATAAATTTTTAGTTATTCCATTCTTTAAAAAGTATTTTCCTCGACCACATAGAAAATGTTAGCACCGTTTCAAGTTTTTTAGTTGGCTGTGGGTTCATGTGTACTTTTACCAGTAGAAAAGTTTCACTGCTAACAAAGTTCGTGCATGCATGTGGAAAATTGTAAGAATAGAATGATGCCATATAAAGGTCTTGATTACACATGTAATCTGGTGGTCGTGGACGTGGCTAACGTACATTGGACGTGGCTAACGTACATAGCTGCACAGGATGACTGCTCGGAACACGTGTTAAATAGAGCCTGTAGTAGGAGAAAATCAAAATTGAGAAAAACCAGGGATTGACTGGAACTTAAAAAGATGGTGGAATGGTGGAGCAGCAGCAGCAGCACAAATGAGGCGATTGAATTGCCTGCCACCATCGCCGTACTTAACTGTATTACTTTATTGTGTGTCCGAGAACTGGAAGGATTTTTTTCTCTCTCTCCGGTCCAGTCAACACCATTGACAATTTTTACTTAACAGCCTCAACGCTACCTTTCTTCCTCGTGGGTCAATGGGTGCACTTACGTGGATGTAATTTTCTCAATGCTACAGGATTATCAAAAGAACATTTTACGTCTAGCTTCGAATTTGTATTCGAAGCGAGTGACGCCGCGATGCTACCGCTTTCACCATTTCCTCAAATCAACACTTTCATCATAATACCCGGATGGTTCGTTGCTTTGATAGCGGACGCTCAAGCTCTTCTCTCAAATCCATCCGTGTAGTTACCAACTCTGAATTGAATTCCCATTAAGGATTATAACGGATATTCTGCCAAGTGTGACTCTGGCCGTTGTTTGTCTAGCTTATGCACCGCTGGTAGTACTTACAGATGTCACACGAATGCCACTGAAGGAAAAGAATTGCCCTAACACACAGCAGCGGCCTTACGAGTGGCTGCAGACTTTTAATCAACACACAAATCAAAATACAATTATCAATTACTAAAAATATTTGTGCACATCTTATTGCGTGCTGCTGATAATCACTTTTTAAAACTACATTTGTTTTGATGCCGCCTGCTGATGCAATAATACTTTGATGTATTTACAATATATTCTTTATAGTGTGTACCTACAAGTGGTCTGGAATCTTGTCTGTTCACTCTTATTACATGTAAATATTCTGTATGCATTTAGGCGCGCGCTGGGGGAATTTCGCATTATAAATATGCGAGACGTGTGCTAAATGAGCATGTAAAAGACTGTGACCGTCCATGGGATATTATTGAAATCAGAAATGTGTTCAA
>JABASC010004342.1:0-12057 GCA_019776185.1 Plutomurus gul | reverse complement strand
CAACTGTAACAGGGAAGAGGCTTCATAACACATCACGTACTATTAATTCAATTCAGTAGGCATTAGTGTCAATTCACGATTATAAGCTAGCTTTGAGAACGACGAATAAATCTCCTGAACTGATACTCCGGCCTACGGAATCACATTCTACAGATGTAGCAGCGCCAGAAACAAGATTTATAAGATTCTTGGAAAAACGAGCCACCACTCTCTCAGAGTGAACAGCATTTCTAGCAAAACATGGATTACAGATTCAGACTTCAACAGCTCACAGCCAGCTCAATGGTAATCATTGGAAGATGACTTACTCGTTTTTTCCACACTATCACATTGCTACCGTGTTACTAGATGCAGTTGCAGAAAATCTTCCAAGGCAAACAGAAAAATAGAGAACATCCTAAAACAGTTGAAATAATTACACATTCAAAGGAACGACTGGTTGTAGTGGCTGTGAAGCAGCAGCAGCCTCTAAAAAAACCCGCTATACACATACACACACTAAAAGACACGTTATAATATGTATAGCACTTATGTATTTCACTTAACAGGATTCTGTCTTTTTTTGTCTATTCGGGTAGCACTGGAGCAGATCAGTTCGTCACTTCAGTTCACTTGAGTCGCGTCGTGTCCTGGCCGTGTCCCACTCATCCGTGACATATCGTTGTCAATTTCACGTTGATATGTTCCATCATTTTGACACCCAAATACGCTACCATGTCATCTAATGGAACGTTCGTTCCTATGTGATGTCTAATAAATTCAAATTAACGAGATATGAATAGTCTGCCTAACCACAAACTACAGACACACTCCTACAATTCCTATAAGTACAACATGATAGACTTATTAAGTGACTCTCTCTCTCAGCCTATTCAGTATAACAACAACGGGGCATGATGACTCGTCGTCTTCACTACTTGTATATCATGTATATGTATATATCAGGGTAGGTAGCAGAGGAACAGCAGTGGTGCATTTGTTGAGAATGAGAGACAGAATGCATACTGGCTGGGTATCTGTCACTCAATCAGTGTTACAAGAACAAGGAACATGGTGCAAGTGTCAGACGGCTGGTTGGTCGGACGTCATCGTGTGAAGTTACACAGTCAACATTAAAAATGTGCCACTGCCAAAGCCCATTATTTATATTCCATCGTGATTCATGAGGCGACATTGAGATGATTTCCGTGGAATGTATTAAATTCTCTTTCTCACTCTCTCTGTCTCTCTTCTGCTCTTTGGCAATTCTGTTTCACCCAATACTCTGTGCCATGGCATTGTATACAGACTTTTAGGTGAGCATGCTTTTTAGCATGAAGATAAGGCTAATAAGTGTTCCTTATGATATGGAAATAAGCGAGGAGAAAGCGAATTTGTGGTGGAAGAGAACGACTGAACGACAAGAGAAGACCCAGTCCACGCTCCACCTCACAATACTGTAAGGAAATTTTTGGTAACGTAATGTAAAGTTATTATGGTGCAGTACTTACATGAAGGAAGGTAGTAGTGATATAGTTGCCTTTTTCCCATCCTACTCGTACATGACACCACAACAAGCAACTGAATGTGTGTACACAGTACTCCGTACACAGAAGAGCGCGAGATTATGGTAGTGCGTCTTCACACACACTATTGCCCTGCTTATTACATAAGAAACGTGAATCGAGATTTGCGTAGGCTCAAAAAGATTAAGGCTTTGGACATAAATGGACTAGATGCATTCAGTCCATAAGCATCGCTGTGGAAAATGTACTCGAATTTTAATAAAAATCTATTCCCCATCTAAATTATACGGACAAGCACCAAATGCTCTGCAGTACAGCATGTACTATGTACAACAGACAGTTGATATCGTTATGCATTGTTGGCCAAGGCCAAAAGTGGTCCAGTCGTGGAAGTGGCGTGTCAACTGTCAGATGTAGACATGATGTAGCAGGCAAGAAAAGTGACAAGCAACTGTTTTTGATGGGAAAGGATCTGCAAATAATTTGCACTGTGAAATAAATGCCTGAAGGTTAGCCACACACCATGTACATATATGTTTGACAGACTTACGTACCACACACCATACCTGTCCCGGCTCCTACTACTCTATAACCCTATGAGCACCTACTACATATTATTATTACATATTATTATAAGTTGTGTCTATACCATGCACATATACAAGGTAGTAGTCAAGTCAGTGACACAACGCGCCGTCTGGAATGTGTGGGTGATTGGAGGAATGTCTATAGTGTGACAAGTCTGGGTCGCGCACACTGTCCTGTCGGTGTGGTCTCCGATCTGTGTCAAAACACTGTGTGAATTATAGTTTAACGATCATTCCAAACGAAAATCTACCTTCTCATCTGTCTGTAGTAGTAACTACTGTTGCTCAGGATCACACCACTCTGTGTACTGCTGCATTGCATCTACGATTAGTTAGGTAAGTTATTCAGCCCAGCAGCTTGTGAAGGCACTCATTGCACAAATACACTTTTAAGCCTACGTGCCTATGCACATTAGCCATAACTGCAGCCAAAAGTAACACAAAATGTATATAGGTATAACAGGGATGCGTTTCTATGTGAAATACCATTGATGCATTGCTGTAGTCACTTGCAGCCAGCAAGGCATTTAAGCAGCTTTGCTATGATTTTGACAAAGTTCGTGTAATAGAGCTCAAATGAAACATAAACAGGCAAGTTTACTCATAACAGCCGGTAGCAGGCAATATTAGCTACTAGCGCTGCCTTATGATATTATATTAAGTAGAAAGACATCAGCTTTAAAAACATCATCTATTTACTGCTTTACATGCATACACTCAACTGTGGCAACTACAAAAGTGCTTAAATGCAAAGATGCATGTAGGTAACCGTATTTATAAATGTGAAATGCCTGGTGGTGGAAAAGCTGTGAGATAGAGCCAGAGACTTATGACTATGCACAGTGGATGCATTGGGAAGCCACAGTTTCTGTTTTCGAGTAACAATTTTCAGTGTATGCACTTGTAAGAAATATGTGGATGCATTTTCGTTGGCACTAGAATATAGACAGAGAAGATTGAGACGTAGACACAGGCTGTCACACGCAAAACAGGAGTGCAGTGCAATGTGCAATAGAAAATCCTCCGAGGAAGGACCTGCATTTGCCTCCTGAGCCGAGTGTCACACAGAAGAAGAACAGTTGGAGAAAAGTTTCTATATTCAGTCAGAAGACATGGAGACACACGTAAACCAAAGCCACATAGTCCGTGAGGATGAGTTGGCGTATTTTCTTAGAACACGAGCACGTGTCAAGAGACCCACAACTTAGGTTAAGGTAATCCCTGGTGAATGATATGTGTTTTCAGTGTATTAGCATGTAAATTAAAAAATTTTCACACTTTTTAAACTGTCATTGTGGCTCGGAGGCGAGTCTAGATTTAATTGTGGATGGCTGGGCTTCAATTTTCGGTGGTCTTCTTCATTATCCTTTGGTTTTGGAAGCTAAACACTGCTTGGCCCTACAACGTGTGCCCAAATATGGACTAAAATGCTGGCGATGGCCACGAAGTTTCTCCAATTCCCATTCAATGCACAACACAACGTTCCCACTAACTATCTTAAATATTTATAAATGATAGTGACTACTTACAAGAAAGGGAGAGAGAGAGAGAGTCAGAGAGTGAGGCAGTCAGACTCCTTCATAATTCTCGATACACATCTCTACATCATCTCACAGATACATTTATTCACAAAAGTGTGCACATACATTTCATCCGTCGTATGAGCCAACAGATGAGTGCATATCTCTTATAGAGAGAAATGTGGAGCTGGAGGCCAAACTGCTCCTGCTTAATTTAGTGGGGCATGCCATGAATGAATCCAACCTCTAATTGAAATAACATTTCTAGTTTTGAGCTGGGAAATCTCTCATAGCCCAACAGGAGGCTGAGGCACGGGATTGATCAGAACGACCCTTAACGTTGATGATGGATTCCCTCGATCTACACCGATACATCATCCATGCACTTCACCACTTTCTATTTCCCTATCCTGTCTCAATCTACAATTGTACAATCAGAGCCACAGCTTCCAGTCCAAATATCTCATCTCACATGAATTCCCTATTTGACTCGGCGCACTCTACTCGCTGCACTCTCTCACCAACACGTAGGTGTCTGTGGCCATATAAACTACAAGCCAAGCCACACAGCATTCCCAGTTCGGATCTGTGCACACAAGACCGGAATGGCGACGTGCTCTTATACTATTTGCTACGTGAATATGTAGTGGAAAAACTCGGCTAGTAAAGTTGATGCTCATAAGCGAAGCCAGTTGTCATCGATTCCATCCCATCGTCAGTCCACACAACACACACACACACACACACACACACACACAGAGACAGACAGACAGAAAAGCACGTAAATCCCATAGTCACAAGCGCCTATCCGTTGTATTAATGATATTTTATAATGTTTCTGGTGAGTAGAAGGAGCCAAAAGAATTGTGGACGACTCCCGCTAGCCCACCGTACAATAATCATTACAAGTACACAGAGAACCACAAGTGAGAGGACGGGCAACAACAACTCAGTCACTCAGTTAAGTCCTTAAAGATGAGTCAGTTAGTTAGGTAATATGCCGAGTTAGTTGAATTTTTCAGTCTCACGCAATGCTCCTGACTTTCATTTCAAGTATTTCCACATTTGCCACATAGCTCCCTTTACTGGTGAGCCACAGTACACTGCATGCCTCTCTCTCTCTCTCTCTCTTAGGGAATATGGATGACCGTCGTTAATTAGAATGATCCTGTCAGGACACTTGTAATCCGCCTCCAGACTCATTCTTTTTCTTCTATTATGGTTGCATTTCCGTACAAATTACAACTCCGAAACGAGCACCGACTTCTCGACCTCCTCCACCGTTCCGGAATTCATTGCACTCAATAATTCGTTGGAGAACTTGTCGTTTCGTACATTTTCTCTCTCTGACCAACCACCAAAGTGACTAACTCGCAACTCGTTTATAACTTGGACTCTGTGTGTGTTTGCATCTTGCTGTTGTGTGTGAGTGTGATTCAAAATTGAAATCGTATGACAACTGTGCCATGTGGCCCTGTATGCAAACTACTGTGCTTCTTCCTACACAGATTCACTTTATTAGCTGAAAATCCATTTTCATGCCAAGATAGCAATCTACAACATCGTCCTTGTATTTATTTGCACAATCACTCAGAAGATGAACTTGTTAGTTTTTGCGACAACAACGAGCCATATTGAAGAAAATTGACACTGACTTATGTTGGGAAAGAAAACGAATGAAAGAAAACGGTATGTTTGCAATGTTGAAGGTAAATTATAGGATTTACAAAAACAAAGATGAGCACCCACACAGATCATCTCCTTTTACCCCGACCATAAGGTTTCTAGTCATTGTCCGCATGCACATGTTCACAGCTTACTGCACAAGTAGTGTTTTAATGACTTGAACGGTTTCAATTACATTGTTGCTATCTGTTTACTGTAGTAATTTGAAAATAAGTACGTTCTAAGTGTGTAAGTAATAATATAAGTAGCTTCTGTGGCTACCGCAAAAAATGTTGGCGTAACAGTTTAGTATTATTATCCTCCTCTCCTTCATTCCTCCTACTTACTACTATTATTCACATCAATTGAATACAAACTCACCGTCAACACAAAGATTTTTCGGTTAGGTTAGGGTTTACTTAATAAATAAAATCTGTATTTGCATAGGCGGTCCTTCCTTTGTCTTTCCTAAGCCCAATAATAAAAAATCGCTTAAAATATTGTAGCTACATTAATTATAGAGATGAGGACGGTCGATCACCTTTTACGTTTACCCCATCTTATTGTAGTAAAGACGACTGAGACGGCTTGAACACTGGAAATAATATACGCGGTGAGGTGCACAAGAGGCTGAAGAATTACATTTATATGGGTATCCAAAAATAAGCCCTAAAAGTATCTCTCTCCGCCTCTAATTTCATGCCAAGAATTAATCCGGTGAAATTTCCACGCGCGGAGGAAACTCTTTGTGGTAGGATTAAAAAAAATTGTATGGTTGTATGATATTCTATATAATAATATTATTTTTTTGGTTTGTTGTCGCCGACCTGACAGTAGTAATATTTGAAGTGTAGACTTTAAGTGGAATTGTATGTACAGGCTGTGTAGAACTTGTGTCTGAGTCCCAAAAGAGCGTGCCGATCCATATCGCCTATAGTCAATGATACAAGAATGGATTGCAAGTAAATAAATAAGACGCCAACATAAAATTCATTACTCCTTCACGTATTCACTAAGTTTGTGCTTTCAAGTCGCCTACTGCTGATTGTGTGTGACTCAGTGAGTAGACCGCTATTTCAAATCTCTGCCAGTTCATAGTTCATTATCACCTTTTCAATTGAAGCTGCAACCGTAATAAAGGGAGGAGAAGCTGCCAATTAATATCATCAATCTATTGTTGCATATGATAACCAGAATACATCGTCAGAAGTCTTTACAATAGATTTACGGAGAATGTCGATGTAAACAATAATTTAACAAAATGCATTCGAGAAATGAATAATAAAAATAAATTTCAAGACTGTCTTGAAGAAAATAAATTAAATTCACTGACCTTGTGCATTCATTATTGTTGTTGCATCCGCTCCTTCTTCTTGGCAATTCACCGTGAAAACAAATAGTGCACAAACTGTAGTAAGTATTGCACTTATTGCTACCAATGATAAGACACTTTTACTTCCCATTTTTATTCAGTTTTCCTTTCGTATCACTTTCTCACCCTTTACCAACAAAATAGGAAAGGTGGTGTTAATTCCTTGGTTACAAATAAACACGGTCAACTTTGATCTTTTCACCGTTAGTCTTGTAGGTAAATTATCACTCAGAAAGTCTGTAGTCGCACACTGAACACTACGCTTGATTAAATCCTACTGCAATTTGATGAATTTACAACATTACAGCTGGGAACATATTTCAAATGATTTAAAAAATTCTATGGAACAAATTAGACGATTTTATTTACTTTATGCTTTGTGAATTGAGTGCGTAATGCATGATTTGGGGCTGTGAACGGTGGTAGACTTCGGTAGTTTGTGGCAGAGAAACCACAATTGCAGTCTCATGTTGTGTTGTGACAAGAAGGGATTGGATATGAGAGATGGTGATCATAGAGCAACTGGAATAAAAGTGAGATTCGGGTCCAGGAAGTGTAAATGGGGCTGAAGGATACAAGCAGCTCACCTCCCATATCACACTGTTTTATATACGCTCCCATTAAACCTTGTTACTCCACAGACCACTGCGAGGTACGCCCATTCCCAACTTTTACACACACACACACACACATACGGTCTCTCTCTCACACACAAACACAGTTCATCTCTCTCGTGCACCTTTCTCTCTTCTTCTTCTGTCTCACAGTCTCAATGCAACTCTGATCTTGTGAGACTGCAGTAGATGTGGCCATATTAGCCGGCAGTTAGCAACTTCAGATCGACACTATTTCATTTTCATATCATAGGACACCATCCATTCTACTCAAATCATCAACATGATCAAAAGCTAAAGAGATTCTCTGTGCCCTGAGCCTCTTTCTTCCTACTATATATACAGATTACAGTGGGTAGGCTGTATTTTTTCTGTTCATATGCTCGCAGTCTCTTTATATACTACTTATATGCATATGTATTATAGGCTATAGAGTGCATTCGTAGATTTAGTTTAGAATCTACAATACAAACCCAAGTCCATTTATGTAGTTGGTGTGAGAGTGAGCTCTATGATGAACGCGAACGAATCGATGAATGCAAGGGAAGAAAAGAAATGAAAGGTGAAAGATTTATGTAATCAATGGTTAAAATAACTCTGTTCTTGTTCTTGGTAGTACAAAATAATTTTTAGTGCTTTTGTGAATTATGTGAACAATAATTACGATTTCTTAACTTACGTACAAACAAGTCAGATAATAATGCGTCGATGATAGGCGGTTTCTATGTATGTAAAGGTATACAGGTATGCTTAACATGTACAATTTGTTTGATTAAATTGGCATGGAGGACATGAAGATTGGTTGTCACGAAAATCGCGTCGCCCAACAACTAGCAGCAGTAAACGTTACACGTTCGAACGACCCGTATCTCCAGCAAACCGATCCACATACTGTGTAAAAAAGAAACAATCACAATTTCAATGTACGAACCAAACGACAAACATTCAATTAAATGCTACTCAAAGCCAACGTCCGCCTACTACCTGTTTTGAGCTTCGAGAATCGTTTTAACTGCGTTTCTCTACTTTTAAACTCCCAACTAAGTAGAAAAGGTCATAGTCATAATTTACAAAATTTAATTATAAACCTAAAACCAGTAGTAGTAGTAGTAGTTTTCAATCAACCACCATCGAAGTAATCAACCCATTAAGACCAATTAATAGGGGAGCCTTTGTAATGAACTTAGCCGCTTAGCCGCTTCATTAATTATATGATGTTCATTTTCGGCCTTCTCTTCGGTAAAGATAAATTAGACATGTCTATATTATTAACAGAGCCACGGAATGTAATTACTTGCACCTTTGGTAATTGCCAAAGATATCTTTATTGCTTGCTATTCAATTGGTGATATTGTAAGAATTGAATGCAATCTGGGTAATACAACAATGTAAGTAATTTCTAGTAGTTTTTACCATTTTGGGAAGTGGTAATACGTAAGTGGAGGTGCAATGGAGCAATGTGAGCAGTGTCAGACTGGGAGGAGTTTTTTATATTGATGGGCAATATTGGGTAATGGGCTGAGACACTCACATGGATAGCCGTACTATGAACGGAGGCTGTGTAATGCACAAACGAAGAAAGATGAATCACTTCGTACCAACATGTGGATACAGTTGCACCGCCAATGCTACTTATACCATATCTCAAACTTGAACAGAGAAATGCAATTACACAGGAGCAATTTGATTTCCGGGATTTTGTATAATTCTGCGCCTGTGTCTAAGGAATTGGCAGTTATGATTTCTTTTTTCTAGATTGCAGAATACGCCATCCTGATATTGAGAATAAGAATGTGAGTTTGTCGAGAATTTCAAATATTCGGCCATTAAGTTCAAACAATCATGAATATGATGGTTTTACACTGGTTACTGGTATAGTAAATGTTTCAAATAGAGATATTGTATTTAATCAGAGATAGGAAAACAGGCACTAAAAAATCTTAAAAACGCTGGCATTTAAGAGCTCAATTGAAAAATACGCACCATATTAAAATTTCGAAATGTACTTGCAAAATTAAAAATTAGTAAGCAAAAGGCTTTATAAAATTTCACCATTTTAATGTTAAGCGCCGATAAAATAATAACTTTTTTAATTTTTGGGGTAAAAAAAACATTTTTGGAGAAATACGCAAAAACGTTCAAAAGGGTATTTGTAGGCACATTTGAAAGTGGAAAATTGTCGTATTAAGCACTAAAATTTAAAAAAGTAAACACTCATTCGACAAAAAACCCAAGAATGGGCATATAAATGACTTGGCATAGGCAACGAAAAGCAGAAATAAACATTTACAAACTGCCACTAACACGGTTAATAAATTAATAAAGAAAGGATAACGCTGGATTTAGACTATGAGATTCCCTTCCTTTTGCTTTCATTTTCACTTTTTCTGCTTACACTCGAATTCCTTTCATTTTCATTTCATTCTCCTCATCTAAAAGTACATGGCCAATGTACTTTGGAAAAGGAAAGGAAAATGAAGTGAAACTGAAAAAAATATAAACTGAAAAACTTAAATTGAGAGGAAAAAAAATGAAAGTGAAAGCCCAACCGAAGCCTAAGGGTGGGTCTCCCTAAATACTTTTTCCATATAAGAGGGGAAATGTACCAAAAACTCCTCCCCTGGATTCCAGTGGGCTTATTCTGATCTCGCGAGACCCTTGCTACAGGTCAACAATCCGTTTTCCTATCTGCAAATAGCAGCGTTGTAACAAAGTTGCTAACAACACCTACTCTTTAGTACAGATGCTAGTGAGTCACCATAGTGTTTGCTTTTCAACAGTCGAAATATTAATTGTTGCGAAAACAACAATTCAAAAAAGAGTTGAAGTGTTTCTTATGCTATAACCCAGTTGTGGTCGTGATGAACAACCCACAACTTTTTCCTGTGATCCAATCGAAATTGTCAGAGATGAAGAATACGAAATGCCAGCATCGTACTCCCTAGTAGAGTAGACACCATTAGCAAATGCATATTTGCTAGCTACAGAATTCGAATCTCGGTAAATACCCTAGTAACTCGTTTTTTGCTAGCAACAACTCCTTGCGAGCGAGATCAGATTAAAGGTGTTCAAATAAAAACATGGTTGCTTAGCCAAAAGGTACAAAACTGACATTGTCACATTGCAATTGTCAGGGCTAACTTATCTTTTTACTATGCAAAAATACGCACTTCCTAACAACAATTGAATTTTGGCGCCTAAAAACCTCATCAGTGGTCATTGGACTCATGTCTATAGTTTTCATCAGAGCCCTTCACACAGGGTATGGGCATAACAATTATTTTGAAAAACGGTGGACCAGGGCATCAAAAATTGTCATGGATACTAAATATGAATGGTGTAGTACATTTTGATACTCTGGTCCACCGTTTTTTCAAAAATAGTTATGTCAATACCCGGTTAAAAAGCGTCTTGAAGGGCCCTGGTTTTCATAAAAAACCCTGCGGTAATCATGAAAAACGCACACCTTCGTCGTTTTCATTTTTACACGCTAATTCCCATAAGAAATTGTCCGTTTTCATCGAATATACCCCACTCAAAATTTCTCAATTTTTTATACTTTCAAATCTTAATATTTTTTGAGGGATGTACATGTATTCAAGTTTATTCACACAAAGTTTAATTGAAATCCCAGAGACAAACTTCAGAAAGGTCGGTATGAGTATTAACGTTTAATTGATTTACGGTCTTAAGGCATAATCGAAATATTAATGCGTGAATTTATAATGGTGTTAGACGTACCTTGCTAATACCAGGCATGTTAAGTAAGGTGCCAATTACAGGAACACGTCGAAGAAAATTTATTGCAAATGGAAAGAATCCCGAAAATAAGAGAACGAAGCCGTAAATTTCGACAATCATTCCAACAAGGGGCCATCCCACTAGAACAATTAAAATACCTCCGAAAAAACCAACTGAACCCTTAATTTTATGGCGTTGAAAGAAAAACCGGAACGTTCTCTCTAAGCCAATCACAAATGCCAATCCACAAAGGAATAAAATCTGCAAATAAATATAAAAAGAAAAATGGTTAAGAAACTGAACTAAATGGTGTTTGCATGAAATATAATTTTGAAAATAAAATTTATGTAAAAGTATAAATTGAATTTCTAATTACATTTCCAATAGCTAGAAGTCCTTTGTCAAAAAGCAGGACTACACCTAGAAACAGGAATGATACGCCAAAAGCCACTAAGGCTACTCCAATTTCTGCAAATTATAAAACATTCTTATAGTTTCAAAAACTGATTATGTCATTGCATGTCAAAATCCAACGTTCATTTCTCATCATAAGGAGAAAAATTGTTACGTGACTTAGCGCTTGAATTTTTTGATTAACAAAGGTTTCTGTTAATAACTTCTACAGCTTTCCGTTATTAATATTTTTTACAACAATAAAAAATAATATGAACTTACTTTGTGTATCTGTAGTTTGCAACATTGCTTACTTAAAATTAAACTTTTTTAAAAATTACTGCACGATAAGCGACGTCAATTCAGTCAGTCATCTCAGTTTTGAATAACGCTACACGTAGTCAGCGGACAAAATCCCACGGTTTCGATGTTGCACACCACATGACTTTTGGCATTGGCCTTCTATCTGACTGTTGATGGTGTCTCACCCGACTATAGAGTCAAACACAGATAAAGTATTATTTTCATTCAGTCCAATGAGAGGATATGTTTGCTCTTAAAAACACTAAAATATGCCTTAAAACAATCGAAATATGCACTTAAAATCGGAAAATATATACAGATGTATCAAAGATCGGTCGAAATGTTCACATAAATGCA